>RJWJ010004409.1:0-76277 GCA_004363605.1 Indri indri
TCTTTCATTCCTAAAGGATGGTTTTGCCTGATACAGTCCTTGTCATTTTCCAATACTCAAAAAATATGTTACTTTTTTCTGGACTTCATGAAGTGATCAGAAATCACTGCCATTAAATTTGCTTGTCCGATGTAGGTAAAGTGTTGCTGTCACTGCTTTCAAGATTTTTTTCTCTGCTTTAGTTTTCTGAGGTTGTCTGATCTGTTTTGGTATGGATTTGTTTGGTTTTATACTGCTTTGGATTTTCTCAGTTCTTGAATCTGTAAGTTTATATCTTTTGCCAACTTTGGAAACTTTTCAGTCATTATTTCTTCAAATACATTTTTAGCCCCACCCTCTTTCTCCTTTTCTTCTGGGACTCTACTGACATTATTAATAGATTTTTATTCTAGTCCTTCAGGTCCCTGAGGTCTTTGTTTTTCTTTCTTTCCAGTCTATCTTCTCTCTAATCTTTAAATTGGTGAATGTGTAAATATGTAATGTTCTATTTTCAGGTTCACTTACTCTCTTTTCTAGTCTCGCCATTCTGCTGTTGAGTGCAACAAGTTACTTTTTAAAGTTTCAATTATTATATTTTTCAGTGCAAAAAAAATTTTACTTTGTTCTTGGCATCTTCTATTTCTTTGTAAAGCTTTTCATTTGTTTCATTTGTTGCAGCATATTTTGAATTGCTCATTAAAACATTTTTATGAGAGTGGTTTTAAAATACTTGTTAGATAAATCTAATATATGTGCCACCTCTGTGTTGGTGTGTATTTCCTCATTCAAGATGACATTTTTCTGGTTCTTGATATGAGGAGTGATTTTTGATTACGTGGGCCAATTTAGATGTTATGCTATGAGGCTCTGTATTTTATTTTAATCTTGGTTAGTAAACCTTCTCTGAAACAGTTCGAAAGTGGGGGCTGTCTTATTGCTGCTAGGTGGGGATAAAAATGCAGGTTCCCTGCTCAGCCACCTTTGGGGAGCTTCTTGTTTTTGCTTCCTACATGGCCTATACTGAAGGAAGCATGGGTATCAGGAAGCCTTGGATCTTGCTACCACTGGGTGATGTGAAAGTTCCAACTTGGTCTCCTTGGACATCACTCTGGCGGGGAAGGTGAGGTGCACATTGTTACCACTTAGTAGCAAAGAAAGTCCTAGATTACCACTCAGCCTTCTCTGATACCACCCAGGCAATGGTGGGGGACAGGGTCTTCTAATCTGTGTGTGTGTGGTGTGTGTTCACATTACACATCACCAAATAGAATAGCCTTGTAGAGATACATGCTAAACTAAAAGGATGGATACAACTGAAGATATGTAATTAAAGTTGTGATGTATATTTATAGGTATTTTTCACAGATGCATTCACACTATGCTAGGACTTTATGTATAAAGGATGGTATCATCAAAAGCAGTGAAAGTCCTATTTAACAGCTCAAGTATTTTCATTGCATAATATGAAATTTTCATTATTTGTTGCTTTTCAGTAAATATTTGGGCTTTTTTGCTAAGTTTGAATATATGTATCATAATTACTATTTGTATTAATCCTAGCAGCATTGGTACTACTAATATTTGCATATACAAGAACATAAATTTCAAATGATCGTTTATTTTTTATTTCTTCAAAATACATCAAAAGCTCTATACTGTATAAAGGAAAGTTATTCCACTGTTCTAAAGCAGCTTGTAACATACAACATATAAATTGGACAAAATATATCCAAGAAATAGGGAGAAAAATCCTCCTAAGCAGCTCTACTGATACAGAGGAGATACAATCTCGCCTCTCTATTGAGTGGATTTACTGAGGGTCAGTGCATATAGCATTCGATGGAATAAAAAGCAATAAAAATATGATAGATGAATTGAATGAAAAGTATCTACAGGTCAAGTGATAAATCTGTTCTGCTGATTCCAGCTGATATTTCCATTTCTTCTTCAACACATATGAAGACACTGTTCCAAACTCTTCCATGTACCTCAGACATATTTTTCATTTGTAATTTTCATTCTATTTGCAGTTTTAATTTCCCATATTTTGTCCGTCTGTATTTTCCCCAGCCCTCTCACCATTTCTGCTACTTACTGCATTCTGCCTTCACTCGTTGTTAGTATATATACATATTTAATAATATATTAACCTGATTGCTTGCCCTCCATATAAACAATAAAGCAACACATATGAATGAATGGTGAATATGGTATTTTGTGTCATGTTTGTTCCTACCTTTTCCAGGGCTTATTTTAACCTTTAAGTTTATTATAGCAATCTGATATCAAATATTGGTATGCATTTAACTGTTTATTATAGCATTAACACAAGAGAGAAAATGAAACTTGTGAAGCCTATACTTTCTCCCACTCTAAGGTGTCTATGCAGATTATTATGTATTCCTCACCATAGGTCAGTTGCTTAGCGACCAGAGAAGTAGAGAACCACTAATTGAAAGTATTCTGTATTGCTGGCAATGCTTGCTGCAGGACATTGAACTTAGAAATAGCAGAGACCATATCAGATAAAAATGTAGCAGGGGGATGAAAGAAAAGCAATTCCAGTATTATCTTAATAGGAATAGCTATTATTTACATTATATATAGTAAATTTTGCAAAAGGCTTTACTGTGTTTCTGTCTTATAAGAAATATCATTAAAATTGATTTTTAGTCTTAAGGATCCTTTACACAAGCAGATCAAAAACCAGAGTTGTATCATCTATTTTTTAAAAAGTAAAATAGAAGACAAAGGAGGAAAAGAAAAGGAGGAGAAAGGAGGAGGAAAAGAAGCAACACTAAGTTAGATCCAGGTTCCTAGAAATAAGTAATGATACGCGTATGGACTTTTCTGATTGCTTATTATATTTTGTAATGGAAACAAAGGAGAAAGATTATGAGGAGGAGGAGAATGAGGAAGAGGAGGAGGACAGTTAGGTAGAGCAGAAGGAAGAAGTAGAAAAGGAGAAGAAAACAAAGAAGAAAGAGGGAGACAATTATGAAAAATAAAACTAAATACAAAGATTAAAGCAGATTGAAAAATACCAAAAGTAGCAACACTCTAACAGAGCAATGCTATACACAAATTTATTCACAACTTTAATTTTATGCCATTCTACCAAGCTCTCTAATCTATATATTATATGAAACCATGATTATTTTCTCTCCTCTATATATTACTCAATTCATGTTTCCATAGAAAACAGATGAGTGGCTATTGTGTGAAGCTTTCATTTAGTTGAGAAGACTAGGTTGGCAAAGAGAAAATGTTCTTCACAAGAACAAAACTAAGTTATTAAGTTGGCTTAATGTCCTTGTTAGCATATTTGCTGCAAGAATTCTGATATAATATAATTCTGTATTTGTGGACTAACTCTCTATTATTCTCTTAGACTCCACAAGCATACCCATATAAAAGTGTGTGTATGTGCATGTAAAAGAGAGACAGAGATTCGAATAACTATTTTTATAAGATTTATTTGTGGCAATAGTTGTCACTTGTATTTCTAAGCAGATTATATCTAGTAATTGAAAATCAGGATATACATTAATCAGATGTCTGATCACGTGATAGCTAACTATACATCTAATATAAATTGAAAATTTAAAGTAATCAATAAATAGCTAAATATTTAAAACCACAACTGATCAGAATTTAATTGTTAATATACAGATGCTATTTCATTATCATGCAGGGTCACGATGAATATCAGTTGTCTGCAGTGATCTGAAGACAAAGGTGGCAAAATAAGAGATTCTCTTAGTCTATGCTATACTTTAGGTACAGCCTTTTAAAATAAATCCTAGAGATTAGATTGTAATTTATCTGTTTCTTATAAAAGATGAGTGTAAAACATGCTAAATATCTATTTCATCTCTTTGTATTCTGGCTACACATTTACAGAATTTTAATATAACTTCCTCTTTGTGTGTTCATACACACAATCACTATTCACTTACAGGTGTATTTCATTTTCCCAAAGATCCAGTTAATGGAGGACAGAATTGAAAAAGGACAAGAGAGTTGATCAAAATTCTTAATTGGTAAAAAAAAAAAAAAAAAAAAAAAAATCAGAACTGTCTTTGCTATAGCATACCAACTATTAATCATTAATCATCTATTAATCATATTTGTCTATCATTGTTTTAAAAACAAATACTTGAAGATACTATAAGATGTTTTCAGCTTTCTCTTGCTATACAACAAACCTTTCTAGAGCAAAGAAGCTTAAAACAACTAAGCAACAAACATTGACCTGCTTATGATTTTACAATCTGGGCTTGACTCAGCTGGATGGCTTGTCTCTCCTGCAGATGGTGTGTGCTAGATTCTCTTATGTGTTTGTATTCAATGGGCAGCTACACTAGGACTGGAGGATCCAAGCTGGCCCCATTCAGATGTTGGGCTGGAATGACCAGGAGCTGACTGGACCTCCCTCTCTGCCTTCTTGGTCTTTTATTCTTCCTGATCTTTTTTACCATAGGGACTCTCATCCTCAAGGAAGCTAGACATCTTTGCATAGTGGTTCAAGACAGATGATAGAGTAAACAAGATGTATAATACAAAGTCTCCTTGTCACTTCTGCTGCACTCTTTTGGTTCTAGAAATTCATAAGGCTAACATACATTCAGGTTGGGAGGGCAATGCAAGGACAGGAATCCATGATTTTGGGAGGACCATTTGCTAATAATATGTGCTAAGGTTAGAATCTGTTCAGATACAACTTGTTCTAAAAGCAATATAGCCTTATGTTAGGTTTCTAGAATTGTCATAATAATTACCATAAACTTGGTGACTTCGAACAACATAAATTTATTCCCTTAATGTTCTGGATGCCAGAAGACTGAAATCAAAGTATTGACAGTGTTGATCTCTGCTGGAGGTTTTGAGAAAGAACATATTCCATGACGTTAGTAATTCTTAGTGTTTTGTGGCTTATGGACACATAACGCCAATCTCTGACTTTCCATGGCTTTTTTTTTTTTTTCTTCTATGTCTCTGTTGTTTCTATCTCTTATAAGGACATCTATTGGATCTAGGACTAAATGTAGTCCAGGATGAGCATATCTTAGATCCTTAATTACATTTTCAAGGACCCTTATTCCGCAAATAAGTTGAAATTGTGAGATTTCAGGTGGACATATCTTTTGGGCAAAACCATTCAATCACCTATCATTCTCTATCAAAAGTCACAGTTTTCTCTAACACTTTTTTAGTAATCTCTACTGCATTGAACTTTATTTCTACACATATTTAGAGAAGCATTTCATGAAGCATGTTCCTCAGGAAAGTTGTTCAAAGAGTTAGTCTATGAGTACATGGTTTCTTGGTCACACAATTTTGGAAATTATTGCTTACTATAATATTAACACCTCCTGTAGATTCACATTGTACATTAATTTATTAAAGGGTAATCATATAGGAAAAATATCCTAAATATTTAGGAAGTACATGTTTTTCCTAAACACATATGAACATTGACTACCCCCATTTTTATTCAAGTGAAACCTATCCATACCTTACAGAAACAGGGTTATGTGTATCAAAGATTCTGATCTGAACTAATGCTGTGGATTACATGATCTTAGTTTCAAAATGTTAAACAAAATCAACCATGTATATTGGTGAACATTTTAATAATCTGTTTTCCAGAATTTGAACAAGTCCTTTTGACTGCTTCTTTCTCCCTTTTTTCTAGATAACTCCTACTTGTCCTTTAGATCTCAGATTAGAGGTTATTTTCAAAAGAAAGCTTTTCTTAACTTCCTGAAGATTTGGTTAGATTTTCTTCCAGTGTTTTTAATAGCTCCCTGTTCTTAACACTAATATATCACTAAAGCACTCTACTGTAATTGCCTGGGTTTCTGTGCTTTATTTAGTTTCCAACTGTATGCTTGCTGAAGTTTAGAATGTTATTCATCATTGATTCCTGGGACACAACTGGCATTCAATCAATGTTTGTTGAATGAATGGATGAAAAAATTTGACATTGGGTAGAAATAAACAAAATATCTAAGCGATATAAATAATCCTGAAAGAACTTTCAGCTTTAAACTATTTTGCACGGAAATTACTTTATGCTTTCAAAATAACGTCATACAAAGGCTTTTATTTTCCACAGTTTGCCTCAATAATCTTAGGAACTTAACTATTTGGTTGTCAATGTCTAGCACTAAACAATGGACTAATGGAGCTGTTAGATAAAGAGGCCTCATAAGCTACTTGGTAAAACAATTCAAACAAAATTTTAAGTCTCTTTGACTCAATGAATCATGAGTGAATCCATGCCCACCACTAGGATATTGACATGTCTCAATCAAACAGTGCTAAATTAGGTCAGTCAAGCTATGCATTGTAAGAAGAAAAAAAATACCCCCTTTTAATGGCCCCTGCATAAGTAAGGTTTCCCTCTTTTTTTATAGTTTTCTTTAGAAACAATAGCTCTGCTGTTTTCTATACTTATTAATAATTATCCAAACATCTGAGCAATTAAACAGCAAATTTACAGTAGTCTAACTAATTGAACAAATACAAAAAGTAAATTTTTAGTTGCTGGGCATACCATCTCACTAAGCTAGCGAGATATTTACCTCCAGCCTCTCTGCCTTTCTACCCAAGACACACACACTAGAAAAAATGGATTTAATTATGGTGTGACTGAGAACCTCTTGCTCAAAGATTCCCAGAATTTCACATGTAAATATTGTACATTTTGAAAACATAAGATTTCACAGTATAAGAAAAAAATGGCACAGGGGTCATCCTCTTTAAGTGGTTTGAAAATAAGTTTTAATGACATGCATTTCTAATAAATAATATAGTGGCATGGAGCAAAAATTGTTTCCTTGATATAAATATTTTATCTACTTTAGTATGTTTTCCCTGAAATCTAAGTGTCAGTTTAACAAAATAATTTCTCAGTTCACTGAATATTACTCTAGAAAAAAAAAGGAATATTCATATTCCAAAAAAGTAATTTATCTGGTTCATCCCAAGATTCATACTGTCAATAGCTTTGTTTACAAATTGAGGGCTAGAATATATAGTAAGTTCCTCAAACTCTACCAAATGTTATAGGTACTTAGTAGAATTAAATTAATGCATTATAATAACTTTTTATTCCTATTTAAAGACTTGCTTTATTTATTCTTCTTCTAATTTGGGTATAAAAACAAAAGCAAATATATATCCTTGGTCTCCCTCTTGCCTATTATAGCTGTGGTGCACCTATATAAGTAGTGTTTTATAATAAGTGCTGGGTAATAAAATTAGTATCCAACTCTAAACCTACGTGAAATATATTGGGGGGGAACTTATCCCTTGGGGCAAAAATATTTTCAGCATTTTGTGTTTACTATTGTTCATCAGACCTACAGCATATGAAAGCCCCACGAATGAAGCTTCAGGTGACATTTCAAAAAGCTAACCTCCATAGGTTTCTTCAGTTCATGGGGCTATTTTCTTGCTTTAATTTGCTGGCAGAGACCTATCCTGAAAAAGACTAGATACTATTTTAGGAGATGGAAAAATACATACATGAGACTGACTCCTTGTTTCTCCTTGTCATAATCACATACCAGCCCCTGTAGAGTGCTTTAGTCTCAATAAATTAAATGAAAAAAAGTCTGGTTTAAGTCATATGCACTAATAAAAAAAATCCCACAAACCTGTAGCTTTATTGTGGCCGTGGAACTCACTACTTGGTAGTTTCTCAACTGAAAATTATGCTTAGCAATTTTGAAACTTTTAGAATATATTTAACTTGTTTCAACCTCTTCTGTTTGTGTTCATATCTGTCATGTATTGCAAGACTGTTAGTAGACCCAGCAGAAATGACTTCAAAATATTTGTGTTTCTTATGAAAGTTTGGAAATATGTTGACTCCCTGGATACTCGGTTGGGAAGTCTTTCATGCAATGTTTTCCCTTTCTTATTTTTCCTCTCACACATGCAAGCTATTTTCTTGCCTATTGTGTATACTTGGCTGATTTTCTGGGCACAGTGCCCAGTTGGTTTAATGTATGCTTATTATTGTCTATAGCATTCATGATTCTGTTTTGGAGATGGGCACTCTATAAATTATTAATGATTATTATTTTACTTTAGGATCAACTTTGCTTTTGGAATTTAAAAACAAAGGATAAACACTGAGCCCAATGGGTAATAACCAAGAATATCAGAGATATATTCGATGCTTGACAAGAAGGAGATGAAGAATAATGAATATTTTGAAATGAATAAAACAGGATTCTTCCTATAAACAGTTAAGATAAACAGAAGCAAACATAAAAGACTAAATTTATCATTTGACAAAGAGCTCATAATACCATTTATTCCCATTTTACTATCCAAATAGTACCAATAAATTTTTTCATCAATATCTGTTGATAAACATATTCTTTAAATACATAAAACTAGAAAAAGTGCTAACTTTTATCTTCCCATTCACAAGAATTTATGTACTTGATGTAGTATGAGACACTATCAAACATTTAATAGGTCACTACTGAATTTGCTTCTGTATTTTGAAGAAGATAAAAGTAATTTGAATTTAGCCATCATTTCAAAGAATAAAATCGTCGTCTTCATAAGCTATTTTCACAAGCGCACATTTTTAAAGGAAGAAATACCAAAGAAAGGAAAATATACAGAAAAATAGGTGGGGAAAAAGTCTTTGGAGTTGCAAAATAAGAAAATTTTTGTTTGCAGTGAAACATAATTATTAATCCACTGTGTCTAAGTGAAATTTGGGTCTTTATCCTTGCCATGGTTTGAGTGTGGTTTGTTCTCTTCAAAATTAATATTGAAATTTAACTGCCAATGTTATGGTGTTGGGAGGTATTGGGAGGTGGTGCCTTTAAGAAGTGATTAGGTTGTTAAGATAGATTAGTATCTTTCTGTTGAGATTGGGTTAGTTCTTTTGGTAATGGATCAGTTCTCTCAGGAATGGGTTAGTTCTTGCAGTAGCAGGTTGTTCTAAAGCAAGTTGCTTCTTTTATAAAGCAGTACCTTGCCTGTTTTCCCTTCTGCTTCTCCACCATGTTGTGACATAACACCTGGCCCTCACTAGTGGCTAAGCAGATGCCAGTGCCATGCTCTTGGACTTCCCAGCACCAGAACCATGAACTAAATAAACTTGTTTTCTTTACAAATTATCCAGTCTTAGGTGTTCTGTTATAACAACATAACATAAAACAGACTAAGACAACCCTATACCTGTAATGTGTCACATTTTAAAATTAGATTCTAACGAAGGAACAATATCTGAATAAAGTGAAGCTCAGAAGATGTCATTTAAGAATTTTTAAGTAAGTACATCTTATTATTTTTATGCTGGAAACAAATATATTAATTTTCAATTATTTTCTCCCTAATATAATAATAATGAAATATCATATTTTCCAAAATCATTCCTTCTTCCCCTTAATTGTTCATATTTTTATTCTCTTTTCTTTCTCTCTCTTTTTTTAGAGCATAGCAAATATTTTTTCATTCATCCTCCTGAAATTGTGTCTCAGATTTTGATATATTTTGCCATAAATCTTTGTTCCTGGGAATGAAAATATTCTCTACATTTTTATTATTCTAATATTGATTCAGCTTTGGGGTTAATTTATATGCAAAGCAAATAATTTACTCAAACTTGTAAGGGATATGCATTATCAGAACACAACACCTGCAGGACAAAAGAGAGGTTAATTTCATTGTTGCTCCGAAGCAAAAGGAGATCATTATGGAGCCTGCAGTAACCAAGCTCTGTGAAATAGCTGCATTAGTCATTAACTTTCCAGCACTAAATTTCATATCAAACTCAATTAACTACTACATAGCTTTTAATGACAATATTTTTTCAGATGCAGCTCTTGTTTACTAATAAGATTTCACATCACGACTATCTGTTCCATTACTTCCTCCATGTTAATATTCAAGTCTTGATTTTCTCCAAAGAAAATGGGGCAATGAAAATTGCATTTGCTAAAGTTCTACTTGAATTATGTTTCAGCATTTCAAGTGTGTTAATGTAATGCTTTAGAAGCTAAAGGGAACGATAATATAGGAAGCCAAAGTCCTCTATGTCTATAGTCAGGATTGATTAAGTTTGCTATTTATGCATATTTCCCCACAACATTACTTCTGTGTTGGAATTTGTCAGGATCAGAACCATCTAAATTGGAAATGTTCCTTAGTATATTTTTATCACAGTGAAAGTCAAAGCCTGGAATAACAAAAAGGCACAAAATTAATGTCATCAGGAAACAATTTACACAGCTAATTAGCATAACATTCTCATATAAAAAGACAGATGGATTAAGGGATCAGGTCATTCATAGCCTGCAGTAAACTGCTTCAGTCTTTAATCCCCTGCTGTTACCTATCAACTGGTACTCTTTTTATGGACTTAGATAGATCCCTGGCAAGATTTAGATTCTCCCATTAGATTGATTCACCTTGTTCCTTTAACTTTTATTGATGATATATTTCATTATTTTCTTACTAAAACAACAATAATAACTCTAATTAAAAGAAGAGCTGAAGAATTGAAATAAAAGCATATCTGAACATTTCTCACATATAATAGTAGCTTCTGCAATACACACACACACACACACACACACACACACACAAACGCACACTTATTGCTCTGCCGCGCTAAGAATCTAGCCCCAGCTTGAAAGCAACCATAGAAGAGTTATTTCCTTCATCAGCAAGAGTTGGTATTTCAAGTTATATACACACATCCAAGATAATAGGCATAGCACAACAACCGCCAGTAATGACTATGAAAAATGTCAAATTCTTTAAATGAAGTAGTCAATCAGAAGAGATTAAAGACTTCCATGAGTCTTTTAAAAAATGTTTCAAAAAATAATGTCTAAGAAAAATATTAGTAAAGATTTTGATCTATTGTGTGTAAAACCAAAACCAACAAATGAAAGAAAAATACTCTGAAAAAATATTTTATTTTAAAGTTATAAGCCATAGGGAAATAAATTATTTTCTCAGCTTTCTAGGGCTGCCTTAACAAAGTACCACAATATCAGTGGCTTAAAACAACAAAAATTCATTGTCTCACAGTTCTGTATGCTAGAAGTCTAAAATCAAGGTATTGACAAGGTAGATTCCTTCTGCAAAGCTCTGAAGGAGAATCTGTTCTGCAACTCTCTCCTAGTTTCTGGTGGTCGCCAGCAATCCTTGGTATTCTCTGATTTGTGCCTGTATCACTCCAGGATGTGCCTCAGTCATCACATAACAGTCTTCCCTGTGTGTCTCTCTGTGTTCTAATTTCCTTTCCTTATAAAGAAATCCAGTCAATAAATGAGGACCCATGATATTTTAATATGGCCTTATTTTAACATGATTACATCTGCAAAGACTATTTCCAAATAAGGTCACATTCACAAGTACTAGGATTAGGATTTTAACATACCTTTTGGGAACACAATTCAACCCATAAAGACTATAGATAATCAGAATATTAGTTTATTAACAATAACTATGTTATACAAAATAAAATTTTTGCTTCACTATAAATGGTACATATTTTCCACACAAAGGCACAACTATATGGGAAAACAAAATATAGTCACATGATAGCTGAGTATGTAATAAGTCAGAAAAATAAAAATTGGATGATTAGAATATTTAATGCTATCAAGCTAAAATAAAGAGACACTTGTCCTTCTGTGATAGGAAGATTTACCAATGGCATTATCAATTTCACTAACCCAGACTTCCTTCCTACCTCAGGAATTGAACTTCCACTGATAGAGAATACAGATGAGTGCCTTAGAGACTCATCTGCATCTCACTTTCCATAGGTGACTAATTCTTCTTTAATTGACAGACTTTTTCTTTAGCTATGTTAATGAATTCAGTCCAAACATAGTAAAATCCTCTGGACTTTAGACTCCTTAGATTACTTTATAATGCTTAATTCTCATATTCTTAGTCTTGGGGGTTGTGTATTTGCAGCCCTCCTCCTGGTTAACCCCGTGTACTGAGAATATATATGGACATAGCCTTACCCAATTTCTCCTATTTGTAGACCTGTGAAAGTATTCTTTTTCCTTTTTTTCTCAACAATAATATACAATTCTGATATAGATATAGATATATGTCAGAATGTCAATATGCATATCTCATATGTTTTAATAATCACAGTTATAATTTTTTGTGAACAGCCTATACCCCTAGAATTTGTTAACCTATCTTTAATTTCACTGATTCTTTCCCCAGTTATGTCCAGTTTACTAATAAACCCATCAAAGACATTATTTCTGTTGCAGTTCTTTTGATTCCTAACATTTTCTTTTTGTTGTTTTTTAGAGTTTTCACCTCTCCATCTACATTAATCAACTATTTTTGCATATTATCTACTTTTTCTACTTTTTCCACTAGTCTTTAACATTTTAATTATAGTTGTTATAAATTTCTTGACTGATAATTCCAAAATCTGCATCATCACTTAGTCTTTTTTTGATGATGATCTTCTCTCTTCAGACTGTTTTATTCTTGCCTTTTGCCATGACTTATAATTTTGCTGCTGTTATTGAAAACCAGACATGCCATATTGGTAAAAGACACTGAGATAAATAGATCATCAGTGTGAGAACATATACTAATGCGTCTAGATTTGGGCTATGCATGTTTGCTATAGCTCAAGGTTCCAGAGGCTTCAAATTCCTCTAGTGTCCTGATTTTATCTCCTCTCTTGACTTTGGGTTTCCCTAAGCACTCATCCTCCAATAGTGTCTGTTCCTCGTAGCTCTTTAAGCCTTTGTCCCCTTGTTATACTGGAATCCCATCGGTTTAAGTTTTATGGTGTGAGGGAGAAAAAATGTTCTATAATATGCTGATTGAATCTCAGTCTTTCAGTGAACCTTTGTTCTTAGGTTATGACCTTTATGAGTATATTTCCTATAGTACGTATTTTTCCCCCTGCCCCCTTGTGAGACAAGATGTTTAAATGGATGGAGTATGCCCTTCTCCAGGTGTGATGAGGCCCTGGTAATAACTTTTCCCCTAAACTATAGGTTTTTGCTATGAATAAGGCTCTTGTATTTCACTATGATTTCTCTTCCTCTTCCTCTGTCAGAGCCTTAAAAGGATCTTTCTCATCTCTTTACTGTTAGAACCCAGTGCGGTTCCTAGAGGTCAAACTCATGAATATCTGAAGTGCACAAAAAACTGTCCCACAGGAGCTTCTGTCCTCACACCAATCCATACTCAGCTTCTAGCAATTAGTCAAAATTACCACTTAAGTATTCCTACATGTTTCTGGCTTCAGCACCCTCTGCTTTAGGAAGTAGATCTTGGCTGTAGCTCTCTGGTTTCCCTGTTTCTCTCAATTTTATGGTGATATTTGCCCTGCTATCTCAGTTATCGGATAGGCTCAAGAAAGTCATTGATTTTCAATTTGTATAGCTTTTTCTTATTGTAAGTCCAGGAATGACAACTTCTCAGCTCAGTATATGTTGAGAATAAATGCAAAGGTCCTTCTGTAATATAATGTTCTCTCATTTTTTAAACACAAATATTTGAGGCTATATTATTGAGTCTCCTTTTACTAAAAAAGAAAAACGCATTAAATATAATACAGATATTCTGTACTCATGAGAAGAACAGTTTATTCCACGCAGAGTTAAAGGCCTACAAACATTAGGCCTTTAACTAAGATAGGTAAAAAGAGATATTATTATTAGTTAAAATCAAAGTGTAAATTTACATCATAAATTTAAATTGGTTATTCTTCAAAGCTGACATAATTTTAATTTACAGTGTGGACTCAGGAGTGAAAGGGCATTAAGTAACTCACTGATCCATAAAGATAATTTCAAAATTTACAGTAAACTAATATGAGATTTTTCCATATTTGTATGTTTTATTCATCAGTGTTTTTTAAAGTACTTGTTTTAGAAGGGTGCTCAGCTGTTTATTTAAAAAGTGGATTATGTATTTTTCTCACAAGAAAGGCATATATAGCTTGTTTAGAGCAAGCATAGTGGTGTCAAGATAGCATCATGATTCCTTGTTCTTCCATATTTCTGCTCAATCATATTTAATTTGTGTTTTTTTTCTTCAGGGTCAGAATATGGGTCTTCCTCAATCATCATGTATATGTTCCAGGTAGAAAGAAGGAGAAAAACAAGGTTTGGGTTGCTGTTCCATCAAAGTATAGAAAGTTTATTTGATAAGAAATCAGCTGCTAAAAATACCTATTAAAAATAGAATATATACTGTATAGAAAATTCATGGTACTTTGTAAAATTGTGAAGCCTACTGAGAATTTTATGATTTTTTTGGTTTTGATCTATGCCGCCTTTTTTTAATCAGTTAAAATTTGGGTCAAAAGCATGTACTTGTCAGAATACGTAAATGCCTTAGAGAGGTGCAAACTATATGTAAAATAATTCCAAATATTTAACTGAAATAAAATTTTTAAAACTCCTGAAAATTTACTGTCATTATTGTTTATTGCAATCAACAGATCTCTTAATGGGAAAATTCACCATTTCGCATCAAAAAGTATTGTCTGAAATGCCCATTAAAAATATATAGCATTCTGCAGAGAATCAAAGTTTGGTAAGCAGAATAAATATGTTTTAATATTTAATAGTGATAAATGAAATTTGGAAAATTATAAAGATGTCCTTATTTTAATTGAGTCCAGATTTACATATCTTTTAAAAGTGCTGGCATCAAATGACAATTCAATATTAAAACTTTTATGTTGAAAGATAAAAAAAATAATAGAGATTGGTTTTTTAAATGAGTAATTTAATTGAGACATTTGGAATTATGGGAAAGCAAAAGGAAACTTTAATGTGCTTCGGACTGCACTTAGATAGCGTACGTGTGTGTGTGTTTCTATTAAATGCAAAAAAAATAGCACAGAAAAATGGAATAGACTTCTAGCTGAGGATGGGAAAAGATGGAGAAGACTGAGAAAAATCTGCATAATGTTGAAGTCATGCAAATCTATGTGATTATTGATGAGCAGTGGACATAATAAGCCTTGATAAACCGAAAACAAGCAAATGAAGCCACCAATTTCATTTACAGTATTCTCTTCCCAACACTTTGCAGAGTGACTACAAAATAGTCAATCAAGTTAAATAAACTTTATTCTGGTTTAGTAATTGAGGTTGGCCAATTTCTATTATTGTTTGTTTTTTCCTAATCAATAATCTCTTTCAGATTAAACTATAATATACGTTACAGGAAATTTAATGAATTACAAACACAAATATAACAGAATAACATACTCAGTTTTTCAATAACCATACACTAATATTAAAATCTAGATATTAAGACAGAAAATGCAACTTAATTTTAAGTAATGCAACATGTTCAAAAAAATGAAAATGTGGTTATGCGTTGATATGGCAATTCTGAATCCTGCCCTCAGGCAGCAGCTGAACATTGTGCTTTATTAGCCATCAACAAATTGGCTGCACGACAGGCTAATGTTGATGGTTTCAGGACAGCAGTGTTAATAATAATGTTCAAAATGTTAGTCTGGAGGGGAGGCATTAATTGACCTTATGAGAGTATTAAGCTATAAATATAATGGCTTTTATTTTGAGCATTAAAACATGTTGGACAGAGTTTCAAATGCTCTTGGTGAAGTAATTAGTAACACAATCCGAAACTGATTTTCACTCAAGGTTTACTGTTGAGAAAATTGTGTTCCATTAGACTTTAAAATTGAGAAGAAAATAGGAGAAGTAAATCAGAAATGTCTTTCTTCTCCATGTTCCTCCTTCACACGGTGTGTCTGTGGACCTCTGCATTCAGTGACATTCCCACGTCACTCTGGTGTGTATCTCCTGCAGATCATTTATCTTACGTAGCTACATTTCCCCTTCTCCTCATTAGATGAGAAGAAATTGTTAAATTGTGGTAGATCAATGTGGGATAGATCATCCAGTAAACTACAATCAATCATTGATTTTACTTTTTGAAAATTTCTGAATAAGGTTTTTAATAATTTAATGTTCCAAAATTGCATTTTTTTGTCCTGGCAGATTCACATGTATTCCCCCTCCTTTCTAAAACATTGGTCAAGACAGGGAGAAAATTAAACCATGAGAAAATGTAACTCTTAACACAGTTGTATTATGTTTGTATCCCTTCCTGGTTCCACAAATGATATAAGAATGATTTTTTTAAAGTCTACACATTGTTTTACAATTTCCAAAGCTAGTCTACATAAATCATCTCATTAATTTTCATAATAATCTATGAGGTAGATGTTGTCATCCTCAATTAATATCTAAGAAATCTTATTTGCTTGCAATATTTGAACCTGAAAACCTGAAAGCTCAATTTTACCTAGCTAATGTGTAGCAAGACTGGGGCCTCAATCTGATCCATCCAATTCTGGGAAGTGTTTTACTATGAAAGCACTATAGGCAATAAAACATTAAACTCTATTTCCTATTTTATATATATATACCTTTATATAATAAGCATATTTATGTCACTGAACCTGAAACCATACTGTTTAATTTTCATGCTTTATTTTTCATTTTTCTTTTTTGTTTTTACATGTTATTTAGATAATAGATACCCAGGGATACCATAAAGCCACTTGTTGAAGATAACAAACACTTCAGCCCAGACATCTCATTAAACGAGTTTTATCCCACTATCCTATTTATTTTTCCAGTATAGTTACATGTGCAAAAATAAATTTCTATTGTATATAAGCCATTATAAGTTTTGGGTCACTGTTATCATATTTAGTTAATCCTAACATAACATTCCAGTCCTACCCTGCTAAGAGTGTAACTTTCTTTAACAACTTTGGAAAATTCCTGAGCAGTATACCTATACCATGTGATCCAAAAATTCTACTTCTAGGTCTGTAGCCAATAGATATTATATTTTCATATACATACCCAAAGGCATGTAAACAAATATTCATAGGAGCACTATTTATACCAGGACCAAATTGGAAACATCCCACATGCCCATTAAAAATATAATGAATAAATGTTGATATATTCATATAATAAATGAGCTAAATGACCTTCAACTACACAGAAAAATATGGACTTGGGTCACAAATATGAAGTTGAATGAAAAGTCACATGTAAAAGAATATGTACTACAAGCTTGCTTTGATGTAGAGTTCAGTAACTTTTCACACATGCCATATTTGAATCTCCTAATTAATATCATATCAAATTTCTACATGAACACTACTCATGTTGGAGAAATCATTGCTTCAGATGGTATTTTGGAGCTCATACAGTGATATGAAATAAAAATGCATTACTTTAGAATAATTATCTCCCATCACAAAAGAGAAAAACAATCCAACTTTTTAAACATTGTAAGAAAAACTCTGACAAGTGAAGTTTATTAATGTAATTAATTGTTGCTAAAAGATCTAGAGACTCTGAAATATGGACTACAACAAGGAAATTGGAGATGCTTTGCTTTGAAAAGGCTAGGTGCAGCAACATGATATTTGCTAGTCATACAGCATTTGAAGGCATCCTGTATCAAAGAGAAATTGGATATTGAGGTTGGCTACTAAAACCTACGGATAGGCATTTAAATTTTAGCTCAGTACAAACCTAAACTTTCTATCAGTTACAGCTCCCCAAAATTGAATAGGCTTCTGCCTTCTAAATGAAAAATGTCTCCCACCATGTAACGTGGGGGTAAGGTCACAATTCAAGTAACGGAGACATGATGTTAACTGACTTCCTAGGTGTTTTTCCAGTTTCAAGCCTTAAGGAAGCAACTTTAGAAAAAACATATCATTTGAATTACATTTAACTACTTTTACCATTTTTGGGAGTTTTTTTTTTCTTTTTTTTTTTTTTTGTATGCTCACTTTTGTTATCCTATGGAGGGTTATTTTACCTTTTAGAGTATAATATAAAAACAAATGCACATCAAGATATGATGTGGCAAATTTTCCCCAGAAGTTTCAGTGATATTGATGCAGATGATATTATGATGGAATAGAAAGAGTATGCAACCCACAGCTATGCTATGTACAGTTATTGTTTTGCTTTCTCTTATGTGTTCTGCTCCACATATTTTAAGAGGGTTTAATATGGGTATTCCAATTCAATCTCAATAGATTACTGTGCATATTATCATTACTAAAATTTGCCTTCATAATCATTCCTATGTATATGGCCTATTGAAAAGCAAACATTTATATCTCTAGGAGGATAAATGGAAAGTTACAGATCTAGAACAATAATCAACTTGAACTCATGCTGCTAGCACAGGTATGGATTTTTAATATAATCCCAGGAAGGGAAACACTTCCAGGCATGTTTCCTCAGTCGGGAGGTGAGGAGAGCATATGCACAATGGCAGACACCAGCTACTAGCCTTTGGCTGGTTGAAAGACAAAGTCATTGTAAACCTGGATTTTAAACCAAATGTTGTACTGGATGCCGTCTGGACTTGTGCTTAAAATGCATGCTGTGTTTTAAACGGAAAGCTCGGAATCACAGAAGTAAAACAAGTAAGTTAGAAAACTGGCATTTTATATTATCCATCCTCTATAATAACTGATAACTGACATTCCAAAGACATAGTTTACCTTGAATTCAAATTATGTTTATTTTGAGCAGTTAATGAACTCATCTCCAGGCATGTTTAAAAGAGATAAATTAATAAAAAAGAGAATGAAAATTAACGATCTATTTAATAAAAATTCAGTCACTTACTACTGGTTGTTCTTTTACTATGAAGACCAGGAGCAGAATGATATTTCACCTAAAATGTATGTTCTATAGAAATTCATTGTCAACAATCATCTATGTACATACATACCTGTGTATATACTTATCTTAAACACAACCGTAGAACTCTGGAAACTGCCTAAATTTTTAGAGATCTGCATTGAGACCCATAAAATTACCTCAGACAACAGGGTTGTCTAAAAATGTGCTAATTGATAGAGAGGAAGAAGCCAATGAAAAATTTCTCATTTTATCCACCCAAAGTAGTAGTACTGATAGGTTTACCTGTACCATAGCCACATATTAGCAAACTTCTATTTTAACTATTAAGTTTATACATATAATTTATATGTATAATGTATACTACATAGAGAATTACATATATATATAATTTATACAAAAAGATGCAAAAACAAAGCATTCTTACCAGCATAGGCCACGGTCTGATAGAAAGTAATTTTATCATGAATTTGGAATTTATATATTTTTTATGGACAAAGAATGAAGGTGTTTATTAACAGGTGAACCACAATTTTTTTTGTCAAAATCTATTCTTTATTATTCCTATTTACATTGCTAAATTGCTAAATGCCATTTTTAAAATAAATGAGCGATCTTTTATTCATATTAAAATTCTATTTTAACTTTCTTCTAAAAATTAAAATACCCACAATTTTTTAAAAAAATTCATGGCAAAGAATAAACAAGGCTAATTTTGTAAAATTGCAGCTCCTGAAAATGTAATTCATAGTATTTTATGAGAATAGTCTAATGATGTCATTAGGAATGTTGTTAGAAATTTTATATGTAAGTTGGTATGAACACCATCCTAAAATACAGATTGCTGAGACTTGAATACTTTCTTTAGCATCTATTCTTATTAAGTCCAAAACAAACATATCCAGATCCGATGATGTGGGGAATATGAGGGTTATCATAGGTGCCAGCTAACAAGTGTATAGATTTTATGATTATCAAAGGTTATGCATATCAGTTATTTAATTTTCACTGTAGTCCTAAAAAGGACTTACAGCAATGCCTAGTATACAATAGAACCACATAAATGTTACTGTCTCAATATTGTAAGTTGCAGAATTGCATGTTCCAGGTAAAATAACTACCTCTAAAATTTTTGCCTAATATAATGCAGGGAATTTGAAATCATGGCATGGAACTGAGGTCTCCTGACTTAGGTGTTTTTTCACTCAATCACGTATCTCTATAATTTAGGATAATGGCTTCTATTAAAATCCTACTTCATTTTGCTTTTACTTTAGACCTAATTGAAGGTCAAAAGAGGAGGTTGAAATAGCATGGATGACATAATACTCTCTTCAGCTTCAGATAAAATAGTGTTTGCTGTTCAAAGTGACAACTAAACTCACAGTATTGTGCATGTTTTTAGCTACTGCTTTGAGCTTGCCGTAAACCTGGAGGAAAAATTTTCTGTTTGCATCTATATCCTTGACTCAACTCCAAATAACATTGGGTTAAAAATTCTGCTTTGGAGAAATAACATGAAATAAAAGTTCCTATCTTTTTCAATGTTACCTTTTTACTTTTCTAAGGAGATGAGAATTTCTTTTGTATGTTTGTCAAATTTCACCTATAATATAAAATTCTGTTTTAAATAAATATGTTCTTAATTTTAGGATCTAAAATATGTCTCCTTTTCCTGTCCTTAATTCTTTCACAGAAATTACAGTGAACTCTTGGAGGCGCCTGCACTACTAAGACAACGGAAGCTTTATGATATATTCCACAGCAGTGTAATACTATAACTTACTTTGTCTGTCAGCACCATTCTTTTATTTCTCATAGACCCTTGCACTTGGGAGAAATAAAATGGTCTGCATCATTAATTTCTATGCCCAAATAAAGAGTTTCTCAGCAGGTTGCACATGAGCTATTTAA
Source organism: Indri indri (assembly GCA_004363605.1). Lineage (NCBI taxonomy): Eukaryota > Metazoa > Chordata > Mammalia > Primates > Indriidae > Indri > Indri indri. The sequence continues at coordinate 20,613 of RJWJ010004409.1, forward strand.
ACTGGAGGGGTAGAAAGACAGTCATTAATTATCCAGAAATGAATCCTAAGAATGTGAAAATTGTATTCGTGAGAGTACATCTCCTCTGAGAGGGGCTGGCTAAAAGCAGGACAATGATGTATTGGCACCATCCAGCAAAAAAACTGAGTATTATTCCACATAGTCAGGGACTTTAGGCCATGGGTTAGCCATTCAAGATGATCTTAGAGCAAAGAGTGGCAGTGGCAACGTGCATTGCATTTCATCTCTGTCTAACCAAAAGCCGTGAGTGGTGTTAGCTATATACATATAAGATTAAATATAAGATTTAAAATACACAAAACAAAAACAGAAACACACTTCATCACCATTCATTTGAATTCACGGGGAGAGTATATTTTTTTCTAAAGCTATTATCCATTAGAATACTTGTCTAAACCAAGATTCATAATACTTAATCTTTGTCCTTTTATTAGGCATACATTTATTCATATTACACAAAACCACCACATGAGCTTGGTATCTAATGAAATTCTCATTTGGAAGATGAGGAAATTAAAGCAAGGAGAAGTGAAGTTACTTTTCAGAGCTGGAATTTGGACCCAAGCAGTCAGGCTGAAGAACCTGCTAACACCACACATGAATATGAAATATCACTGTTTCCATAGGCCTGAACCGAAGCTGTTTGGGACCTGAAGACTACCCTTACTAATTTTTCATGTTTAGAAAATCATCAACTTTAAGCAGTGAACAATATGAATCCTCTGGTAAAAATGATAATGTCCAAAAGGTGTATTAGGTGATAATTTACCTCTTAAAAAGGCAATTTAGCTATATCTAGGGTTCCTTTGCTTTTTGATTTCATTTTTGCTCTACTTGTATAGTAAGAGTGGACAGAATTTCTCTTGAAAACTTCAATAGTTATAACACAAAACTCTTCTAGGTTTACAAAGTGCCTTGTCAACCTGCTCCTAAATGTTTTTTTAATCATACTTTTTAAAAAAATTTCTCTGACAGAGGCCTTGTAAAGAATACACAGATATAATGAATATTTCATAAAGATATGATTTATTTGGACTTCTCTGCCTTTGCTTCAAAAATTATCCATCCTTTAGAAAGCAAATACACAAAAACCACCTGCTGGTATAGTAACGAAACCAAATCCCCTGAAGGCAAACTGGGATTTCATAATAACTTCTGGGCCTTATAGACCATGGAAAGATAGTTAGTCAATGTACTATTAATATTTTATTAATAGCTGGTAAAGGAATATAGTTCTAAGCTTCCACATGTGGCTGTCAGAATTGTCAGGTATGCTACTGTAAAATTATTAATGATTTAATTTTTTATGAGCTCCATATCTTTTTATATGAAAGTAAAATTGATTTAAGGTCTAGAGGTAAAGAAAATGCTTATAACAATTCCTTAGGGTATCTTAACACTACTGCCAATTCCTTTTCAAATATTTGCTGTAACTGGTTACTTCTTTACACTTAGAAATTACACTTACATGTATTCATCTTTTTCATTTATGAATAGAGTTGCCTCCAAATGAACACCTTTTACTTTTACTACAATATTAATATGGTCTTACTTATCTATAGTAAATTAAGGCATCATTTGGCACCATTGTTATTATTTGTAGGTTAGCCATGAGGTGAATACCTTAAAGAGCCTAGAAATGTCTAAACCACAAATGAAAATGAATAACTGCAACCTTTTTTCTTCTTTTGTGTGACTCTCATTTAATATCTGATTTATTCTCAGGTTCTGTTGCATATCACTCTTAACAAAAAGGTAACATGGAAGGTTACATTTCAATTGCCTCCCTGAGACTTGCAACATTCTCACTATCCCAAATATGCATAAGGATGTATTTATGTGTTACAAATCCTTCTTGAGATAGTCAATTATTTGACATGTGGAATACACTAGTAGAGACTTCTTTCTTCCAACAAAGGCAGAGACCTACATATGTCATATTTTAAGACACCTCAAAAAAATGTTTAAGAAGACTCCTGAAGTTAAGTGTCAATGATTCAAATACTGTTTCTTCTTGGTATTTTAAGAATTCTCCAGCCTTTCATTAATATTTTTCTTAATTATATTAAGCTGCCTAATTAAAAGTAAATTATGTTAGTTAGATTCTAATAAGCAGTGGGGCATGGTGCCTAGGGATTACAGTACTCTTAGAGATCCACAAAAAATGATTTAAATTTTTAAAATACAAAGAAATAATGAACTTTAGGTCAAATAAAATGTTTTAATATATGATATTAATATATTTAGCTTTATAACAATGCAATCATAAAATATACTTTATATCTATACATACACTTATATACATATATATGTGTATATATTAATATATGTGTGTGTATTATGGAGAAAGAGGCCAACAAAGGCAAAAGTACATATGGCTCACGGAAGTCACAACATAGTCTTGCTTTGTAGTTAATTATTTGTGAAATAATATAATTAACACTCGTGTTCCCTGCTCTATTGTATAATAGCTACGAGAGAGTTCTTTACTTCATTGTTCAGCACAGGATTTATATATATATATATATATATACAGCATTTAGTAAATACTTGTTGAATCACCTAATGGGTGGTGGTGCGGTGCACACTTTCTGGAGGATGCGCATGCTTGCAGTTCTGCCCCAGGTGGAGCAAAGGCAATATATGTAACCAAAGCATTTGCGCCCCCATAACACTCTGAAATAAAAATTACAAAATACTTATCGAATCAATTAAAAAGTTTTGTGTTTGAATTAACCCAAACAGAATAAAAACCTCCTTTTTATTAAAAGTTGATCTGCTTAAAGAGAATGCTAGTATAGCTATGCCACATGTAAATACATGGGAATTTAAAGAATAAAAGTGAAAATTAATATCCATGAGAAATATGTACTAGTCCTAATAAAACTTCAATTATGTGAATATAATGGGGCAGTTTAGCATACTATTTAAGCACATGGATTTCTCCCCAACCCCCCAGAAAAGGACTTAATCTGGTCAATATCTTGATTTCAGATTTGTGATACATTGAGTCAAAAACCCAGCCATGCCCTGATGGGTTTTTGAATTATAGAACTGCACAAGACTGAGTTCATAAATTGGTGTTGTTTGAAGACACTGAGTTATAATATGTTAGTAACTTTATACAGTAATATAAAACTATTACATTAGCTACGTGAAAATTTACTTATTGTCTGTGTCTCCATTTCCTTATCTGAATAACAGGGAAAATATCACTTGTCCACAGAACTGTTGTGAGGAGTGAGTGTGTGTGTATAAAATTTAAGATCTATATAAAGATTTGTGTAATTTATATAAATGTTTTCTATTATTACCACTATAATCTCACTAAAGCAAAACTTCTCTAAGCTACTCCTCCTTCCTACGAACACCTCTTTACTTCCATCACTAAAATAGCAGTTTCTTCTGGACAATGTTTCCTAAAAAAATCAAATGATTACTTCATATGATTTACTAAATATTGAAATAGAGAACCAGAAAGTCACTTTTAGGTTCTGATGGTAATGGTGAGCTAGGCTCGCTCAATAATTCCACAGCATGTACAATTTTCTGCCCCACAATCTTCTTTTAAGCAACTACCTCTTCCCCATCCCTTAGTGAACCAAGCCATTTGGACTGACCCTGCCCTCTCGCTCCACCTGAGTCTTAGATGTACGTATATGAACCGTGTTTAGCCAATGGGAGTATTCACCTTGTTAGCCAGTAATTAGTTCAGAGAGCAATAATTGACCCAAACTGAAATAATTTGAATTTTCTGTGTGAATTTTGCCAGAGCTATAGAATATAGAAGGACCCTTCATTTTTTTTCCTTCAGTATTCTGAGCTGTACTGAGTTCGAATAATCTGCGAACTGGCAGCAGCCACCATGCAGCTACAACAAAGAGAACCGACCTAACTATAAAAGGAAAGGAGCGGTGAGCAGTCTTACAAAAAAGAGAGGCAGATTTCTTATATTATTTGAATTTATGGATCTAGGCCTTATCAAAGCATCCAGATGAACCAATAAAGTACCTGTTTGGGGTAGGCCAATTTTAAATGTGTGTCTGGCACTTGGAAGGCGTTCTCAATAGTATACTACTGAATAGACTTCTACAAAAAAGTCACAATAATGTACCATATTCAAATTCATGTTTTGCAATGTCATAAATGAATATATAACATGGAAGTTTACAAATACTGTGAATATATAAACATTAGCTTATGTATTCCTTTAGAAACACAATATCTAGTGTAATTCAATGTTTTTCTTCATAAAATAGAGAAAATCAAATTCCTAGGTGATTGAGATCCTACTGAATGTTCTTGGTGAATTTTAAAAATTCTTTTGTCAATGTATAATATAACTGGATAAATTTTCATTTAAAAAGGTTTTGCTGTCACCTTTTCTAATTTTATGCAGCATATTATCTTAGTCATATAATACACAATATTTATGATTGCACATTCCCATTAAGTCTTATGTTGATATTACGCAAATTATAAATACTGGTTGAATTGAACACACTGTGAGAATTATAATTTATGTATGACAGAACTTGTAACATATCTCTGTTCTTCAGGACTCAATTCATTTAGTGTTCATTGCAATTTAAAAGATATGCTTAATAATTTTATTTAAATTTGCATATATATTGTACTTCAGGACTTTTATACTTACTGTTAAACCAATTCTGTATTTCTCTACTCAAACTAATATGTTAGGTCTATCTGAAAAAAGTAGGGATATTTTGTAGTAAAAAACAAAACAAGGGAACTAAAAAAAGTCAAATAAATTATAGAAATAACCTGGAAATCAAATTTTCACTTATGACATTTATGTAATCCTTAATAAAAACGACATAAAACCATAAAAAATAGGAAAAAGAAATCTGAATTTGAAAAGCATTTGCTCCATTAGGCCTGGAGCAGAATACGCTAAAATTACATTTCCCTCGGGCAGTGGTTCTCAAACTTTGGCATGCCTAAGAGTGTTTTAAAATACAGATTTGGGGGCTTTACCTCCAGAGGTTTTGATTTGCTAGTTCTGAGGTATGGCCCAAGAATTTGCTTTCCTAACAAACTTTCAGGTAATATTGGTATAGCTGTTCCTGAGAGCACTCTTTGAGAGATACTGTCTTAAAAGACTCTAGATATAAACACCAATTGATCTAAAGCCATGGGGAAATAAATGTTCTCATCACACCCATAGATATTAACATTATAAAAAAATTACCCTAACACTGGAGGAAAAGAAAAATTAAAAATATTAAAAAATTACAGACTGAATGTGATTTAATTAGGATTAATATTTTTCATGTTTTGAACCCTATTGGATAAGGAAAGAAATCAAGTTATAGGGAAAATAAACACACGAATTCAATGTATGCCATATTACTAACATAAAACAGGAAAATGAAATGAAGTTGCATTAGGAAATCAATTTAAAAAGGCTTATGGTCTGTGTTTAGATTTAAAACTGAAATGAGATATTGTTAATCCTCCTTGATAGGCTTTTTTATAAATAAATTTGGACAATAAAGGTATAAGAAATGATAACATTAAAACAAGGAAGATCATTTGTTATGTAAAATGGGTATTATAAAAGAAATGCCAATCTAAAAACTAATTTACCCGTTGAAGCTGGCACTGAAAGTGGTAGGATTGTTCAGTTACCAAATGTGCTCCATCCATGACCTTTCTGAAAAATATCCCACCATAGGGTGTAGCTAATGTCAGTGCAATGTAGTTGTGAGAAAGACCACTACTAACCACTCATGGATGGCCAACTCATTCTCGGCCACAGCAGGTTTCTAAAAAGCTATTACAGTTTCTACTGACCGAGGGATCACTTAAATTTCCAAGAAAGAAAGAGCACCTTAATGTGTCACTTCTCCAGTTAGACATAACACCATTTCAAATCCAAACCAATTATTCTACACTTTTTTCACTATCGAAGTGGAATGCTCTGACTTTTTATCCAGTGACTCAACTTTCTATTATATTGAAAAGAGAAATTTCAACATACCAATTTAAACATTCATAAATAACTGTTAGACCTGGGGAAATAGCAACGGTTTGCCTCTAATGGCATTCCAGGTTTATTTGGATCATAATATCTGAGTCAAATATAGACTGACTTAATCTCTTATTCATTCACATATTTATTCAATGAACCTAAATTTGCTAAGTACCTATTTCCTGCCAGTCTCCATATAGGAAGTGAGTACACATGCATAAATTAGGCTGTAGAACAAGGTACTTTTTGACCTCAGTAAACATAAGGTTTTGTGGGGCAGAAGGGAAGATTACAGTTTCACAGCCTGCTGCTTAATTTATTTCAGTTTAAAGTACTTACTGATAGGGAAGGACTTACTATTGTCATTTAGGTAATTGATTTTTCTGTATATCTTATACTTTTAATGCCCCTTCTTTCCTCTTTTACTGTTTCCTTTGACTGTCACTGATTATTTATAATAATATGATTTGATTGCCTTTTCATTTTCTTTTGTATATATTCTATATATACTTTCTTGTGTTTACTCTCATAATTACATAAAACATCTTAAATTTATAGCATACTATTTTAAACTGATAACTTCAATTGCATATAAAAACTGTACTCTTATACAGCTTCACCCACACTTTATTTCACTGATGTAACAAATTATATCTGTACCTATTGCATACCCATTTACATACATTTATAGTCTCTCTTTTTTTTTTTTTTTTTTTTTGAGACAGAGTCTCACTCTGTTGCCTGGGCTAGTGTGTGGTGGCATCAGCCTAGCTCACAGCAACCTCAAACTCCTGAACTCAAGCAATCCTACTGCCTCAGCCTCCCGAGTAGCTGGGACTACAGGCATGCACCACTATGCCCAGCTAGTTTTTTCTATATGTAGTTTTAGTTGCCCAGCTAATTTCTTTCTATTTTTTTAGTAGAGAAGGGGTCTAGCTCTTGCTTAGGCTGCTCTCGAACTCCTGAGCTCAAACGATCCGCCCGCCTCAGCCTCCCGGAGTATAGGATTACAGGCGTGAGCCACGGCACCTGGCGCTAGTTTATTTTCCCTATTCTTGTTATTTAAATTCTGTGTACCAAAATTCTAAGGGTACAGGTTATTATATTTATCCATGTATTTACTTTTATTGGAGAATCTTATTTTTTCTAATGGCTTCATGTAGCTGTCTCTTGGCCTTTTGCTTCAACTTCAAAACTTCCTTTAAAATTTATTTTAGAGCACGTATAATGGAAATGGGCTCCCTCAGCTTTTGTTTATCCAGAAAAGTTTTAATTTTTGCTTTGCTTTTAAAGAGAAATTTTGCCAGATACAATATTTTTGGTTGACAGGTTTTTTTTTTCTCTTTCAATGCTTTTAATACATCATCTTACTCTCGTTTGGTCTGCAAAATTTCTGCTGAGAAATCAGCTTTCATAATCTTATGAAATCTCCCCTACATGTGATAAATCACTTTTCTCCTGCTGTTTTCAAAACTATGTTTTTGGTTTTAACTTTAGACAGTTTGATTATAAAGTATTCCAGTTTGTTTCTTTTTGGATTTATTTTACTTGGAGTACATTGAGATTCTTGAATCTATATGTCGCTTTCTCCAGATATGAGAAGTGTTCAGCTGTCAAATTGATAACATTCTACACATCTCTTATCCTCTTTTTGATATTCTTACTTTTAAAATTTTTTCTTCTCTTACTCAAGGATTTCAAATGACCTATATTTCAGTTCACTGATTCTTTCTTTCGAACTGATTATTTTCTGATCAAATTTCTATTGAACTTCCGTGATATATTTTTCAGGTCCAGAATTTTATTTGGATCTGTATGGTTTCTGTCTGTCAATATTTTCATTTTATTCATGCATAATTTTCATGATTTTGTATAGTCTATATTATCTTTTAGCTCATTGAGCATCTTTATACAGTTATTTAAATTTTTTGTCAGGCAGCTCACAGATCTTTGTTTCTCTGGTTGGTTTCTGGAGTTCTATTTTATTTCTTTGATTGGAAAATGTTTTCCTGCTTTTTTTCATGCCTTGCCATATTTTGTTGGGATATTGGCATTTAGAAAAACAACCACCACTCCCAATTTTTGTGTACTGGCTTTGTGCAGGGGAAGACCTTCACCAATCTGGAGATTATAAGACTTTTTTTTTTAATTTCAGGGTATTATGAGTGTACAAACATTATGGTTACATTTTATGTCTTTGCCTCACCCAAGCAAAAATCTTTTCTGATCTCTTGCCCCCCGGTGTCTTCCTGTGGCACTGTAGCTCCAATGTGCTGCTGGCCTCTGTTTTCAGGGGCTTCCAGACTCTGGCACTACTCCTGCCAATGCTTCTAGTCAGGTGAGACAGAAAACAGTCCCTCTGGGAGCCCCAAGACAAACCAGAATGTTGGGCAGACAATCTTCTCTTTTGCTTCTAAGGTCGGAGCTTCGGTATAGAAAGGTTTTTGCTGATTTTTCTGCACTATACCATACAAAGGGGTTGAAGCACAAAAGAACATGACATAAGCTATGAATTTTTCTACCTCTTTCACTGGAATCCTTTCTTGGTTTTAAAATGGCTGGGATAGTATAGCTTCTCAAATGGTCTCTAGAATTTTCACAGAGGTATTCTCGTACACATATTGTTGTTAACTTGGTGTATCTGTTTGGGAAGGAGGGCCTGTAACTTCCTAATCTGCCATTATCTGGCAATCTAATTAATATAAGCTTTTTTTTTTCTTGTCTGTGGTGGAAGCTCAAGACAGTAATCCCAATCATGTAAGCATTTTGTAAGCCTTTGGTTACATCTATCCTGGTACCATATTATTGGCCAAAGCAAGTCATGTTCCAAGTCAAGTAAGTACACTGCTCCCATTAGACTGGGGGGTAAGGAGAAGCATTTATTTTCCTGAGCAATAATGTCATTGTTCAGAACCTACCCTCTTAATGAATGTTATTTTTTCACCAACAGTTAAAATACACAACTTAGGCCAAAGATTTGTAATTTTTTCTTTTTATCACATCATTTTGTTCAAAGACCAGGAATTACATGATCTACACCAGGCCTAGATACAGTTTCTCTTGATCTAGAAAATTACGAAGTAAGAAGTATTAGTTATTTTCATACTCCTTCTTGTGTCTTTTGCATGTTCATCACACAATGGTGAAATTGAACAGGATAACTAAAATAAACAACTCCTGTTTGAAAAGAGAATGAATGATGAGCACATACTTGTTTGTGGCAGTTTTAAAATACTGCTGGGCACATGTTGTTGTCAAGTATTCTTATTATGTGTCCTGTGGGTGCAGGATATTCCACAATGAGGATCTGATTCTGCTGGCTGCGACTGCCTCCCCAGTCCATTGTTCTTCCTCAGTTCTTGGCTTCACTCAATGGGAGCTTTCTTTTTGATTACCCTCTATAACAACTTCTGGAGAAGGCATTAGAAAATGCATATTTTTTGACCAATAAACAGCATTGTCAGCCTGCTTCCTGTCTGTAAACTATGTAAGTGCAGGATTAAATTTTACATTTGGAACAATCTCAGTCACTTTGAATTCAGAATATTAGTGCTATGGAAATAAAACTTGATCAAAATCTTTGTGTGGTTTTTATGTATATGATTTCAGCCCATACCCTGAAATAAAACCATACCTGTACTAGCTTTTGTGACATGCTTCTCTTTCTGTATTTGATATATGATATTTTGAGCACATCAGGCTGTTTTGGAACATGCCCTTAAGATTCCTAAAAGCTCTTTATTCTGTCTGAGAGGAACTCAGTTTTTTCAAAGTTCCTAAAAAAGTGTTTTATAGCCAGACCCCTAATTTAGTCTTTTATCTAGGACCATGTTTACTGTGAAATACTGAATTTTGTCTACACTCCAAGACCGAATTTTAATTTGAGAGTGTGTGCTGACTGAATAATTTAGGCACAAGAACAGAGTTTCTTTCTCTGTAAAATCTGCCTATAAACTGTTTGTTTGTTTGTTTTTTTCCTGAGCTTACTCGTTTTTTTTTTTCCCTGTCTTTACTTGCTTTCCAATTCTAAAGCTACTGTCACATATTTGAAGGCTTTATTATGGCAACCTTCCATTTCTAGTTGCCAATTTTAGTAATGGTTGACTATTGATGCATAACAAAACACTCCTAAGTTCAGCTGGAGTCTAGTTCATCGAGAATCAAACCAGCTACAATTCATATGCTCCATGTTTCTCTTACATTTATTATACCAACAAGCTAGACTATGCATGTTTTTCTTAGGGTGGCAGAAGAATTCCAAGAAAGCAAGATCAATAATACAAGTGTTTTAAAGTCTTTTGTTACTTTATACCTGCTATATTCCACTGACAAAAGCAAACAATATGACTAATCCTGAAGATCAAGGGTAAGAAAGTACCCTCTGCCCATAGAGGTAAGGTAAAGTTGAAATAAACATTTCTGGATAGTTATCTAATTTGAAACAACTTGGTATTATATTGCATACTTTTTAATGAAAATTGTATTCATTTCTCTCTCTTCAATAAATACAGATACACACACACACACACACACACACACACACACAGAGTTACAACTAGCCCATGTGCTGATTAGAAAAAAAAGGGTTCTTTCTTATGGATTGACATGTTTCTTATGTGCAAGGCTTGGCAAATAAACTGAGTGCTAAATTTTAGGTCCTTCTTAGTTGCTGGACTACAGTACACAGACTAAATAAGTTGCACCACAAAATAGAGTTGTTCCTCCTTATCCACAGGGGATTGTCTCCAAGACTCCCAGCAGATGCCTAAAACTATGAATAGTACTGAATCCTACATATACTCTTTTTTCTTACATACATACCTATGATAAAGTTTAATTTACAAAGTAGGCACAGTAAAAGATTAACAATAATAAGTAATAATAAAATAGAACATTATATTGACATGCCAGCATTTCTACTTTTGCTCTTTGGGGCCACTATAAAGTAAAATAAGGATTACTTAAAACAAGCACTTTGATATTGCCACAGTTGATCCGATAATTGAGATAGTCGCTAAGTGACTAACGGGCAGGTGGCATAGACAGTGAGGATATCCTGGGCAGAGGGATAATTCACAACCTGGGTGGGATGAAGAGCAATGGTGCAAGATTTCCTCACACTACTCAGAAATGGCATGTAATTTAAAACTTACAAATTGTTTATTTCTGGTATTTTTCATTTAGTATTTTGGACCATGGTTGAACAAGGGTAACTGAAACCATGGAAAACAAAACCATGGCTAAAGGAGGATTATCATGTAAATATCTTTTTTAAAATGTTATTATTTTTAAATGAATTTTATTGTGTATATTTAAGACACACAAACATGATACATTAGGATATATAAAAACAGTAAAAAAGATTACCTTAGTGTAGGAAATTAACATATCCATCATCTCAAACATGGAAGAAAATAAAATCAAATACAAATATCTTATAGGCATACTATCTAACAACAGAAATTAGAAATGTATTCTTAACAGCTCATTACTTCCTGGAGTTAAGACTTGTGGTATGTAAATTCATATGTCATCTTCTTTCAAGTACATTTTGTGTGTGTGTGTCTGAATCACCAATAACACATTCAAAATAGGATGTTTTACATTGAAAGAACATCATGCTTTGTTACTATGGAAACTATCAGCTCTTCTCAAAAAGCTTTCATAGTCCTTTTTCCTCTCTCTGTATGTTTTACCCCTCAGATTCCTTAGCTGCCACTTTGTGTCTGCCTCTGCTCTGACTTTGAGTGGAGTTTTATGACCTTCATACTCCTAACATAATCATTTCTTTAATCTAAAATTTTACTTTCTTATCCCAAAACGGAAGTTTAAGTAATCAGTTGTCATTTTATTTCTATTGTCTCTTTAATTTTGAGACAGCAAGTTGTCATAATCTAAGTAAATTTTATAGAGGAATAAATATTTAAGTAAATAAAATAATTGCTAGTCATTGGGCACAGATTATATGATCATTTTCCCTCTTTCTTTATAGCTATGATGTATCATTAAACAGACCCCTAAACTTAGCCAACATGGCCCCTGAAATCTACGATTTCCTGTAAAGCCTTTGTGAGTTATATAAATACTGCCATAAACTGTATCAATGAACAGCTTAAAGGATTCAAGACATTCCAAGTATTAAAATTTGAGAACGCTTCAGTAGAGTGTTTAGTCTATAAAAACATAACTGACCTGTAAGACGACAGCAATATGTCCATCAGGATTTTTAGAAAGATCATGAATCACCTACTTTCCTATCTTATCCAATGTCATACTGAGGAATCTTTTCGAAACATGAGATCATACTCTGAATTCCAAGCTCAATTTCAGTTAGAAATTAATCAATGATATACAAATAGTGGAATGTTGATATAGGCAGTTTAGCAAGTACCAATAATACTTATTTAAATAGAGTTGGGATACACCCTTATGATTTTTAAAAAATGCGTTTTTCATATGGTAACTTGTTTGGAACAAACACAATGACCTTTGGTACTTGATGATGCTTCATTTTATGTGTCAACTTAGCAAACCTGTGGTGCTCAGTCAAATACCAGTATAGATGTTTCTGTGAAGATATTTTATAAATGTAATTAACATTTATAATCAGTGGACTTTAAGCAAAGGGGATTATCCTAAATATTGTGAGCATCATACACTCACTTGAAGGACTTACAAGCAAAACCTGAGGTTTCCAGGAGAAGGAATTCTGCTGCAAGGCTGTAACATAGTAGTTCTATCTGAGTTTCTAATTTGCCCATCTTCTGTGCGGATTTGAGACTTACAAGCCTTGGTGATCTTACCAGCTAATTCCTTGAAATAACTCCTTTACTACATAGATTTACACCCCATTGCTTCAGTTTTTCTGGAGAACTGGTAAAGAAAGAAAGAAAAAAAACATTCCGCCACATTAAAATGGTAAAAATAGACTTTATTCAAGGCTATTTCAATAGAGGTGGTGGAATAGAGAAGAGAGATTAGGCTCAACTCCGAATATCACAATTACAAGTATAGATTTATAGCCAAGGAGCGGGGTGAGGGGTTAGTGGATAAAAAAAAAAAAATTAGTCAGAGAAGATATCAAAGGTAGGTTAAATAGGTAGTTAAGCCTACTTAACAAGATTCTTGCTGAAGATAGGCCAAGGTGATCGGACAGCAAGGGTGGGGCTTAAGAAATTTAATCAGCTATCAATGGTGATCAGATATCAAGGATGGGGAGATTCTCCCTACACTGACTTAGCAGGATTCTTGCTAAAACTGGACTTAGCAAGGACAGACAGAAAGCCAAGGTCAAGGTCTAGGCCACTAGGCTAGAGAAGCCTAACCAACATTTGGTCAAGACAGAGTCGTTGTCAGAACCCTGACAAATACAGCGAGTTGTAGTCCCCAAAATATATTCTGCTATGCATCTAAAAAGCATAAGCAATTTTAGCCAATTTTTTGGAAGAATATGAAGCATGACATATAATATAAATCTTATTTAAAGAGTTTGTGTGTGTGCACTAAGGTTTGAGGAGCCCAACTCATCTATAAATAATCAGCTAAACATAGAAACATTTTAGTATTCATGGAAATATCCATTTTCCCACAATGAGTAAAAATTTAGTATCCATGAGGTTAAATGTAGGATAATTTTGTTCATTTTTAAAGCAGAGTATATTTTAAATATATTGACTAAGTTAACTATTTTAAACATACTGTGTGGAATGGTAAACTGTGTTCTCATGTCAAATAATAATTCCATATTATTAAATATTTCCTCCAGTGGCAGCAGCTGGCTTATTGCTATAAAAAGTGAGATCTCAGCTAAACCCATTATTTTGAAATTCCTAGAATTGGAACTGAAAATAAGAGCAGATAAAACTTTATTAGCAAATACACAAAAATATATTCACTTAAATATAGGCAAATAATTCTAATGAATGGTTTCATAATATATATGAAGACCAACTCAGTAAAGGTTGCAACTATAAATACTCATTTTTGCACACCTATCTATAACAATGAACGATTTCTACTATCAAGATGAAGAGGCAATAATAGTGTCAAGGGAGTCTATGTAAATGAATCCCATAGGCATTGTAACAGCACATAATAGAAATTATTTTCTCACCTGGTAAGTGACTTTCTAAAAGGCCAGTGGTGGCACAAAATTCAATTATCGCATATCTCTGAATTTCTTTCCTCTCTCCTAGTTAGTATGTCTTTTTGTTTCTTTGACAATAGAAAGTGTTTGTAAAGTATTAATGGACAAAAAAATTATGTATAGCTGATATAAGAACGTGAGATGGATTATATCTTATTATATTGTAAATTTGGGAAGTGATAGAGGTTATTTCCAAGACAACAAATGGCCAAAAGGCTTCATGTACATTTATTATATTAAGTTTTAAGACAGTACATGAATAGATGAGTTCTCTGTCAATCTGATACTTTTGTGTGGGTATTTCAGATCCCAAATATTTGCTAAAAAATAACCAGTCTTTGTAAGTGGTATGAGATAAAATCATCATCTACAGAATTTAAGGTATAAAGCAGATTACTGTGAAAAACTCCATTAAAAAATAAATCTGAATATCAATCCATCTTTAATATATTAAAAGCATTTAATATATTTAACATATTAATATTCAATATATTAAATGCAATATATTGTGTTTTGTATTTTATCAGAAAACCCTACATTGGCTACAAAATCGCTAGTTTGCTTAGAAATGTGAGTCACAAATAGTCATCCAGGAGAAACTTTTTTCATTAGATTTAAAAAATAGTCAGTACTAATGCTTTAAGTGTTTGGCCAAGAACTCTAAGGTTTACCCTATAGATAATAAGAAGCTATTAATGGTATTTGGATGGGGTTGAGAATAGAGTTACTATCAGGCTAACACTGTAGACAGTTAGAAATACTGTAAAATTTTCCCTAGGGCTTCTTCTGAAGTTGCTTGTATGAGTTTCCTATTGCTGCCATACAAATTGCACAAGCTTGATGACTTAAAATAATATCCGTTTATTATCTTACAGTTCTGTAGCTCAGAAAGACGTCACAGGTCTTTCTTTCAGATTATCACAGGGATGCATCCTTATTGGAAGCTCTGAGAAAGAATAACTCTTTTAGGTTCTGAACCAAACTCACCGTTTTGCGGATACAAGACCGAGGTCCTTGTTTCCTCACTGCCTGTCAATTAGCGTCCACCTTAGCTACAAAAATCTACTTTCAGGTCTTTGCCCATGGGTCCTGCATTACAGAACCACTAATAGCAAGTGGAATCCTTCTCATGCATGGAATCTCCTTGACTATTCCTTCTGCTAAAAATGTTCCCAAAGACATATTGACTTGAGGACTAAGGAAATGAGGTACCATGAATGTAATATGAAGAATAAAAGAAAATTCTAGTGTTCATATATATAAAGCCACTCTTATCTGGTAAGTTTACTATGTATGGAACACAGATATTGTTGCAATGGATATTTTTAAAAATCTAGCAGATGCTGAACTTGGCTCCATATGTTATTTAATAGACATAGGCAGAAAGATTAATATGATGTACATATATAAACAGAATAATGAGCAAGATTGATTTAAATTATATATACAGAATCTGCACCTAAAATAAAGAAAATACACAAAATTTCATAAACAGAGAGGTGTTTAAATGCTGGATTTCTTCTAGGAATTAGAGGTTCTTCTTTGTTCATGTAATTCTGTTTTAGAGATATATCTATGCTTTGATATATTCAGGAAACTGTCACATCACTGATTAATGTTTATTTTTTTTAAATGTCTATATATCTGTATTTTTTTGCTTGCTTTCATTAGCATTTCATCACACATTGGGCAAAGTAAAGTGCAGCATTACGTCCCTTAATTGTCTATCTTCTTTGAGCAGAATGTACCGTTCTTTTATTTTAAATTATATTTTAAACAAGATAAGTAACTAAACATAAGTAAGGGAAAAACATTTTATGTCAGAAATTATCACATTTAGTAAGAAGTATGACAAAAGCTTTAGAGAATACAAAGAGAGTTTTTTCTTTTGGAGTTTTATGTTTTGTTTTAATCAAGTCAGTTTTATAAGACAGCTTCTTCCCAAGATATAATGAATATTTTTGTGTTATTACTCAATGGGAGATTGTAGATGGTGTTGCAGAAGCTGAACACACTTTTAGAGTACTCAAATTTACTGAATATAGATCTGACAAAAAGAGTTTCATTTGATAGATCAACCTCTATGATTTGGTAAGTTTAAAGCACATGTTAGAGTGGCTAAATTCACAAAGTCTAAACAACTGACATTTATAAATTTCCTAGAACTCAGTTCTCCCAAAAAGGTACAATCCTGATGTGATTTCAATGAGGAAAATTTTGCTTTACTTTTATTTCCTTAATTAAATGTCTATAATGGATTAAATGAAATTAAGCAAAATCATCTTTACTGTTTATCATCATGATAAAATGCCTCATGAACACTCTCAAAAAATAAGCAATCATGTATAACAAATGTAGACAACTGGATTTCACTTCAAATCTGGATTATTTTCTTCTTTCAACAACAACAAAAAAATTAACATTGAAGTTACATGGTATCTTTTTTCATTTTATAATATATGATTATTGCAATGAATCTTAAGAAAAAATCTTACTATATAATCAAGATAAATCATTTGAAAGATAAATGAATTGCTATCATGCAAAAAAGGATAAAATAACAATGCTATGTTATTTTAAATAATATTTAGTAAATAATACCTATATAGTGATATGTAGAAATAATATAATTTTCTTGAAAAGGGTAGGGAAAGGATGAGGGAAAGCAGAAATAAATGAAATATGAGCAAAATTTTAGAACATGTTTAGACATAGGGTGACTTTTCTTCTTCTAAAACTTGCCCATTATATACAACCACATACATACACAAAACATTCACATACATATACATGCACATATAGAAGCTATGAAAAACCCTGTTGCTTAAATCTATCATAGATGGACAGGTATCTAAATCCATATACTTTATGAAAACCAAATCAAATGTAAATGAAAGTAGGCATGGATGCAAGACAGGTATATCTCGACGGATTTAATATTTCTGGATTTATATGTTTCATTCTGAAATCCTCATGTCCACATGTTTAAAAAATGACATCTTTTTTAAAAAGGTGGCATGTCAGCTTTTGTTAAAAATAAACAACTTACACTGATTAGCCCAAAATGTTGGTAATCATGTGGAAAAAAATATTTTATTAGAAACAAGAAGTAATTGTCCTTTCATAAAAAGAAGAACATGTCTTCTAGAAGGAGAAAATGAGTTTCAAACACAATGTTTATTTGTGTGGATGTATGCATGCATGCAGGGTGGTGCATTTATAAGTGGCTTTTACACTTTAAATATCATATTCCATACACTGAAGTAGAGTTTTATTATCATCAAGCAGAATAAGAGAATATTGGATTTCTAGAAAATCAGCAGGGTTCAAATCTGAAAGACATTGACTATACGCAAAGGCAATATTGTTAAGGTGCCTAAACTTGTGCCAATATAAATGTCAAAGGAAAATAAAGATCATACACAATTAGATGCTACACACAAAGATCATAACAAAAAACGTAAATTATGACATCAGTCCTTATTTTCAAATAAGGTATCTATTCACTATAACTGAAAAAGTTAGCTGTACTCATGTGCCACTTTAAATTAAAAAAATTCTCCATAGTATTATGTTCATACAAAAGTCATTATCTGAAATAATATTAATTATGTTTTTCACTCTTGGAGGAAAAAAATGGATTTTCTTCTACAAATAACGATGTATTTAACATGCATTTAATTTGATCAAGTAGTAGACTGTTCTCTTACAAGAATAGACACTTCTTCTCAACAGATGAGTACACTGCAATCAGGAAAATATTTCTCCTTAAGATAGAATAAATCTCCATGGAATATAGCACTAATTTGAAACTTAAGACAATTTAGAATGGTGGCAAACAAAATTATTTGTGCTTTATATTAAAATTAATAAATGATAGAAATGTTGGCATGAATGCAGAGAGATAGGAACACTCATACACTGCTAGTGGGACTGCAAATTAGTACAACCTTTATGGAAAGTAATATGGAGATACCTCAGAGAACTAAAAGTAGAACTACCATTTGACCCAGCAATGCCACTACTGGGTACATATCCAAAGGAAAAAAAGACATTCTATAAAAACGACCTCTGCATTCAAATGTTCACAGCAGCACAATTCACAATTGCAAAGATGTGGAAACAACTCCAGTGCCCATCAATATATGAGTGGATCAATAAAATGTGGTACCTGAGGAGAAGGAAAAATGGCAGAGTAAAGGTGACCTCCTGGCTCTCTGCTCCCAGAGAAAGGTGGAGAACTCCGTCTGCTATGCACTAGTGGGTCACTCCCATGCAAGAACAGCATTGTGAAACTGCAGAGAAACAGCGTGGGACACACAACACAGGGGGGGAAAAAAGGCGAATGGGATATGGGATCGCAAAGTCTGGAAAGTGCCAGATAAACAATAGAGAATAGAGAGTGGGATGGCTGTGCCCGCCCAGCCAGCAAGTGCAGTGGGAGCTGACCCACAGAAGAACATCCTGCTTCCCCACCGACCTCCATACCCACTCAGACAGGGACCTGCCTGAAGTTGGTACAAAATTGCAGGAGTCCGTGGGCTCTGTGCAGAGGAGACAATAACCGGAAGCATCTTCAACTCCCCGGAGCTCTGTGCTAGGACTGCACTGGGTGGGGGACGGACTGTTCTGAACTACCACTGGAGGAAGTTAGGAGACAGATACCTCACCTATGGTGGTCGGCGGGACCAGAACAACAACGGAAGTGCACACTGAAGAGGGGCTTTACCCTGGAAACTGCTGCAGACGATTAGCTTGGCTCAGGGTGGGTCAGAAAGAGCAAGACCTCCTTCCCGACGGGCACGAGACTGCGGGAGGGCTACATGCAAGAGACAACAGACGTCCTGTTGACTCAGCTTCCCAATCGGGCATCTTCCAACTCCTGAACAGTCGCCCCTCAGCACTAGCGCTCTGCGGGTGGGCATCCGCCATTTTTGAGGTGCGCATCCCAGACACTGTGGTGCGCTAAGGTTTCGGCAGCACCCTTCCTCCAGCCCCGGGACTCTCGCAACCGTCCCTGCCCTTCCATGACCTACTGTCCACTATCCAGGCCATTTCGACGGGCAAAGGTAAACAAGAAAGAGGTAATCCTTCCAGCAGTAAGACAAAAACAACAGATAACCTACAAAGGAAAACCTTTCAGACTAATTGTAGACTTCTCAAAGGAAACCCTGCAAACCAGATTAATATTTATGTGCACATATGGAAGTAACATTTATTGGGTGTCAGGCAGGTGGGAGGGGGGAAGAGAGGATGGGTATATTCGCACCTAAGGGGTGCGGTGTGCACTTTCTGGGGGATGGGCGCACGTGTAGCTCTGACTCAGACGGTACAAAGACAATTCATGTAACTAAAGCGTTTGTACCCCTGTAATATTCGGAAATTTTAAAAAAATCAATTAATTAGAAAAAGAGCTGTTCACAGAGAAAAATAAATAAATAAATGGTAGGAAAAACAAACAAGACTGACATATGAAAGCTTAAATGTTAGAATTAGTTTGGCTCTTATTCATCTTATTGGGTTATTAAATGTGAAATGTATAATATTGAATCAAAAATGTCATTTATTATATGTCAAACAAGAAGCAATACAATTAATCAAAGTAGGCACCCAAACTATTGACACAGTGTTGCCATCTTAACAATAGTTTATGCTAACAGTAAAGAAGCCCAGAGAGTGAGTGGTGATGAAATGGCAAAAGGCATTTTCCATAGCTTGTTGAGAATTGAATATTTTTCCTTGCGATCCAAAGCCTGGAAGAAGTGGTAGTAAGTCGGTGCAAGGTCTCATGAATACGGTGGATGACAGAGAGTTTCCAATCCAGCTTCTGTAGTTTAAGCAGCATTGTTTGTGTGACATGCGGGTAATCGCTGTCTTACAAGAGAATTAGCCTGTCTCTATTGACCAATCTCAGCTGCTTAATCGCAAACATCCTCATCATTTTGTCCAATTGGTGGCAGTAGACACCTGCTGTAATCGATTGATCAGGTTTCACAAAGTTGTAGTGGATAATACTGGTACTGGATCACCAAACAGACACCATTTGCTTTTTTGGATAAATATTCAGTTTTGGTCTGTGTTTTGGCACTTCATCTTTATACTACCATTGTGCTGAACACTAGCAATTGTCAAAAAGAATCCATTTTTCATGACATGTAACAATACAGTGTAGAAATGGTTCACCTGTATGTCATGACAGCAAAGAAAGGCAAGCTTCCAGACGATTTCTCTTCTGACACTTGTTTAACTCATGCAGAACCCATCTATCTGGCTTCTTTACCTTGCTGATTTGTTTCAAATGGACCAATATTATTGGAATAGTGACATCAAATCTTGCTGGTAATTCACACATAGGTTGAGGTGGATTCTCTTCCACTACAGCTTTCAGGTCATCATTATCCACCTTGGTCTCAGATCATCCACATGGCTCATTTTCAAGATTAAAATCATCACAACAGAACTTCTCAAACTATCAGCTTACTGTGTATTCATTAGGCACATCCTTCCCAAACACTTCCTTGATAATTCAAGGTGTCTGCTCTTCATTGGTTCCATGATGGAACTCATATTCTAAAATGACATGAAAGTTTGACTTATCCATGGTTTCACAAAAATTGCTCTAAAAAAATTTGAAATATAATCACAAGCCAAACTGTGCATTTGAAAGATTGAGGATGTGCCTTCACAATAAAAATAAAACAAGAAATGTCAAAGTGAAATGTCAGAATATCAACTGTCAAATTTAGTACTTATGGAAATCAGGTATTTCATACTTAATAATCAAAATATATCTGGAACAGTCATCCTTTAAAAATGAAGAAATAATGAAGACTTTCCAAGATAGCGAAAGCTGAGGCAGTTCATCACCTCTAGACTTGCTCGACAAGAATATCCAACCTATTCTCAACGGAAGCCTTTCCTTGAAGTCTTTTCTTTTTCTTGAAAACATTGCTTACATGAAACCATTTCTGAAATCCTTATTTAGATAATGCTTCTGTGTTAGTATGTACTTTAAAATACTACCACAGGTATGGAGTATTTTATTACAGACTTATAATAGTAATATTAATTGTTGGTGAGATTGTAGAGTAATTACAAATTTTATAAATAATTGCTAGAAATGCAATTCTTGCATTCACTTTGGAGAAGAATTATCTGAGTTGTATAGATTTCATAAAGTATCACTTCAAATAACACATAGTTGTTAACTATAAGAGAAAACATGCTATTTATAGCTACAACTGCCTTTTAAGCTGAATAGATTTTCTTAAATAAGATCCTCTTTCATTTCCCTGACACCTTGAATAGTGTGGGTATTATAGTTTTGGAAAGAGTTCTAGGCCACAAGAATTACTAATTGTGAGTAATAAAGAAAAAATAAATGAAGCCTCTTAGGGCATTTGGGGAAAAGGGTAGGAATGAAAGAAAGAAAAGAAGGAAAAACGTGGAGCAAAAAAATGATTGGCAGTTAAGTGATACGATTTGCTCAAAAAAAGGATAATATTTATATTAATAATTCCTTACATTTCTATTAATATCAAGAGAAATTTATTGATTTATGCATGTTGCTTTCCATCCAGGCAAGTGACCAAAGGCTGCAGATAATACTTAAAAATACTATTTACAATGACATAAATTCAAAACAGAAGATAATCTACTAAATGTTATAAAAAATCTCCATACTGAAAACTTTAAAATATTACTGAGAGATATTAGAGAATTCCCAAATTAATGAAGGTACATTTTATGATCTTGCATTAGAAGACTCAATATTTGAGATGTCAATTTTATCCAAATAGACGTAGGGATTCAAAGCAATACCACTCAAAATCCCAAAAAATGCTCTCCTTTATTGTTTTCTTTTTTTCTACACCCCTATTTTTATTGGGTGAAAATATGAGAGACTGACATAAGCCAGAAATAATATTGTAAAGGAACAGTGAGGGAGGACCTACACTGTCAAAAATTAAGGCTTAATGGAAACAACAGTAAGTAATGCAGCATGTTATTCACAGAAGGATGCACAAAGACAAAAAAAAAAGCAAAACATAGTCTGGAAACAGAGGCACACATATGCATTTATCAGACATGATAAAATGCTGCTGTAAACCACTAGGAAAATGAATTTCTTTTCAATATATTGTACTGGAGATAAATAGTATATCTGTACAGAAAATATGAAACTTGACACTATCACAATACTCAAAAGTTAATTTATGAGGATAAATTCTCTAGAATAAAAATAGACATCCTTTTGAACTTGGGGTAAACATGCATTTCAGAAACAAAAAACAAAAATTACCTATAAAAGAAGATATTGATTTAATTAGGATTAATTAAAATGGAGAACTTCTGTTCAACGAAGGAAATTATTTATAAAATAAAAAGGGAAACAAACTACTGAGATAAGATGTTTGCTACACATAAATCTGATAGAAGAAACAGATATATGTAGAAAAAATATGAACTGCTTCAAATCAATAATAAAGACAAACAAAGGTAAAGAATAAAGGAAAAGTTATGGAGAGTTACCTTGCAATATAAGGTACCAAAGGATCATGAAAAAACTATTTAAATATGCTTAACATCATAAGTATAAAGAGAAATTCAAATTAAACCACAAGGAGATAAATGCTATACCCACACCCTAATAGCTGATATAAAAAAGACTGACGATACTAATTGTTGCTGAGATTGTAGAGTGATTAGAAATCTTATAAATAATTGCTAGAAATGCAATTATTTCATTAACTTTGGAGAACAATTCAACAATATCTAAAACTAAACATATAGAAATTTCAGTTTTATGTACATACTCAAGAACAAAGCATGCATATTACCATAAAACGATATATGAAGAAATGTTCATAGCAGCTTTATTCACAATGGCCCAAAACTAGAAACAACACAACTGTCCATCCAGTGGAAAATAAATAGTGTCAAATTCATAAAAAGGGATAATACACAATAATAAAAACATACACACAAAATGAATAAATTTAAATTTTAAAAACCCAACAGTCTTTTGAGCAAAAAATGCTAGACAACTTAGTATATGTTTACATTTATATGTACTCCCGGACAAGAAAAAAACTAGTCTGTGGTTATAGAAGTCATAATAATAGTGATTGCAAAAGACACAGGGAGCCTTGTGGGGGTGATGGGAATGTTCACTATCTTAGTCTGTTGGGTGGTTACATAGGTATGTGACTAAGCAAAACAGAGTAATATAAATTGAGACTGTGCATATTATTGTACTGAACCTAAATATTATATCATTTAAAAAGAAATACTTAAAATATATGGATTATGAATAACTTTATAAAAAGAAATTTACAAATAAGATTAAATGGCCATATTCTTAGATGGATGCACATTGAAATGGACACCTAAAGAAATAAGAGATTTAATTAGGTCTATAAGTATTAAGTAACTGGATTATTTTTGTTGTTGTCATTCAAGATTTTTTTGAATGGGGTCTTGCTCTGTTGCCTAGGCTGGTCTCAAACTCCAGGCCTCAAGCAATCCTCCTGCAGTGGCCTCCCAAAGTGCCAGGATTACAGCCTTGAGCCACTGCACTCAGCCTAGATGCTTAATTTGAAAATTTTCCCAAATTAAACTCTGGGGACCACATGTCTTCACCAGTGAATTCTACAACTTATTTAAGAAACAATGAATACAAACAAAGACAATATTATCTAAAACTTTGTATAAGATCTGTATTATCTTTATGTCAAAACCAGACAAAGATATCACAACATGGGATATTAAGTACCAATCACACATTCTAAGCAGAGATACCTTAGAATTATATACGAAAGTGCAAAATATCAGAACAAAGATATTTAAATATGATATTTAATATGAAATATGAATATTCAGAAAACCATTATTTGAATTCTAGGTTAATAAATTTTAAAAAGACTGGGAACTTGAATGTTGATATATGCATGCATTGCTGCAGAAAGTGGAGGGGAAAGACAGAGGCAGATAGAGACAGAGTGAGACTTTTGCATTATGTCATTTTCCTGGCTTGGTTTATTTAACCATGAAAATATCCAATTCATGTTTTTATATTTTAACTATACACACACTGCACACACCCCACAAATATAATATTGTTTAGTGAATGTTTTCAGTTTCTATAACTATAACGAGTTGTAATATTTGCTTTCTTCATTCAATATATGGGGACCGAGATCTAGTTCATGGATTATAACTGCTGCATATAAATGTACAGATGTACCAAAGAATATTTACCCATTCTTCTAATTGGTGTCTCATTTATATCCAATTTTTTTTCTATTAAAAATGATGCTGCTATGAACATCTTTGCACATGACTCCTTATATTTTCTCTAGGGCAGGTAGCTAGACACAGAGTTTCTTAGCTATAGCATATAAGCACTTAGAAACTTGATTAGACATTGCAAAGTTGATCTCCAAAAAGATTTTACCAATTGTCTCCATAATCACCAGTGATTGAAAACTTCTGTTCTCTTATATGCAAACAAGAGATGTTTTGATGGATTAGGATTAATGAGGATTAAATGCAGATTGATGTTTAGAAAAGAGAGAGTGGGAGATGAAATGCCTAAACAGTGAACACAAACATCTATTCTGTGATGGATGCTATAAAGGAGAGAGGAAATATTAAATATGTCATACTTAATGATATAAATATTGCTGTCATTTATATTATCAATTATTTTCTAGGCCTTTAGTTAATAACAGAACACACAAATTTCTGCCTTTATGGATGGAGCCTTTATGTTATTGTCAGGATGACAAACCACAATCAAATAAATATGTAGTAAAATTTCCTTCATTCATGATTCAAAAAGGCATAAAACCAGATAAGAAAACAGAGATATTAGTAATGTGGGACAGAGAAGGTTTACAAATGAGGCATAGAGATGAGTGGTAGGCTGGTCCAGTGAGACATCTTTGAAGAGGAGAAAAACCTAAATGATGTGCATGTACAAGCCACGTGACTCTACAGAAGATATTCTAGAGAGAAGTAAGAGCACAAGCAAAGGCTTTAAAGCAAACACATGATTGATATGTTCCAGGCATGACAAAAAGACAAGTGGGGCTGGATAGGAATGACCAGGGTAGAGAGTCTTAGAAAATCAAGCTAAAGACTTTGGCAGAAGTCTAATATAGGGCCCTTTGGAAATGGTACAGACTTCAAATTTTATTCCAAGGGTGACCTAAAGTCATTAGAGAGTTGAAACAACTAATGATCTATTTTCCTTTTAAAGTATCTCACTTCCTAGGCAGTGAAGCAAAAATTGTAGGGAGACAGAGTGATGAAGAGTGGAAGCAGAGAGGCGAGGTTGGACGCTATTACTATAGTTGAAGGGAAAAATCAGTATGGCTTAGAAAAATTCAGAGATAGAAAAAGTAAATTTGACTAAATTAAAAATGTAGTTTGATGATTAGAATATATAGCTTTATGCCGAAGGATTGGTTGAAAACTAAAACATAAAGAGAAGAATAAATAATGAATACTAGTTTTTTTGGCCTGAGGACCTGGGGAAAAGGCAGTAACAACACGTTTGGTGGGAAAGCCTGTTGTAGAAACAGGTTTGAAGAGTTGAAGGAGAAAATAAGAGTTCTGCTTTACATGTTAAATGTAAGATGTTTATTACCACTGGAGGGAAGATGTCAAGTAGACATTTGAATATGTTAGCCTGGAAATCACAGGGGAGATCACGACTGAAGATAATAATCTGGAGGCCATCAATTTATTTAAACTCACTGGACAGTATGAGGTCACCCAGGAGTGGATGTAGATAGAAATGAGAGAAAGTTCATGATGGAGCCCTGAACTCTCAGAATGTTAGAGGCTGGAAGATGAGACGTTACAACACAGACTACATAAATAGCAGTGAAACCAAGAGGGTGTAACACACTAAGGGCTACATAAAAATAATATAATAATAATAAAGAGTGAATAGTTGCACAACTGCTGAAAAGAGTTAAGAAGAGAACAGAGAATTAACTCAATGGTCAATAGTCAAAGTTGTTGATCTGTTGGCTACCTCGACAGGGCAGTTTTAGAGGATTATTGGGAACTGGAATAGGAAAAAGAGAAAGTGATATATGAGGAACAAGAGACAGTGGATACATATAAAAATTTTATTAAATTCTGTTACCCTGATTTTGGAAAGTGTACTGTGACTATGTAAGACAATGTCCTTGTTCATAGGAAATACACATCACACCTCCTATGGGTAAATGGGTACCATATTTGCAACCTTTATTCCAAATTTTTCAGAAGAGTAATATTTGCTGTAAGTTTTATATGCTGTAAGTGTAAATGAGTGGTGCGAGTGGGTCCATTACAAGCTAGTAGTGGATGATGTGCCGTGCTTCCCAGGGTAGTGAATTCTTATAATCTGATGTTTCGTCAGCCCCCATTTTTAATATAGGTTTAACTTTTTATACCAGAAGTACGGCTTAGTCACCCTTGACACAGTTTCCAGTTCTCCACCTCCTTCTAGTTCCTCCATGTGATTGATCCAGATATCTACCTTATACAGCCAACTCCTGATGATCACTTCCCTATGGGACAGCTAAACAAAACTTATTTGTCCCACCCCACTAACTCCCAAACCCCATATGGCCTGCACAGATATGCCACAGCAATCACTTTCAGACTCTGTGTGACTCCATGGAACTCATGCTTGCTTGCTCTAAATCCACCAGTTAGAACTTCTTGTGGGGAAATCCACCTAGGTCATGGACCCCAGTAAAAGCCTTGGCCTACATGTCCCTTGCTCCCTCTTTCATACTCCCCACCATCTGGTTGAGCATGCATGTCCCGGACAAGCCCCTTTCCTGTCAGCCCTTCAAGGTATGCTGCCCTCGTCTCTCTAACATCTGTAAGCAATAAACTGCTTCTGTTATTTCGTGTGTTTTGTTTGGTCACTTCCTTTATGTCTCATTTGACTGATACACCTGAACCTAACTTCTTTCCTGGTCAGGGCTCTCCTAGAGAGTAGCTATCTTGGTAGGAATAAATTGGACACAGGCCAGACAAGAGAGCCACAAGAATGTCTGTCAGTATAAACAACTTTCCTATGAGAAGAACACCTGGTCATGGGTTGGACACTTAGGAATTAGATCATTTACCAGGATAAAGAAGTATCCCTTAACAGATATACTCTAAATGTCTACAAGTACCTCTGCTGGAACCTTATCAGGGCAGGGCTAACGTTTACATGAGAGAGAGAGAGAGAGAGAGAGAGAGAGAGAGAGACAGAGAGAGACAGAGAGAGAGAGAGAGAGAGAGAGAGAGAGAGAGAGAGAGAGATCTCAAAACCAAATTAGAAGAAAAATACAACATCCAGATCTCCAATACCCCATTTGGAAGTGTGAATAAAAATTACTCTTAGCCAAAGAGAATTTTCTTTCTAAGGTCACATCCCTACCTTGGAGACAACTCACAAGCAGTGACTGGTTGATAGTAGGGTTTAAAACCGTAGCCTCGTTGCCTTGGGTGGAACATCTCTGTAGGATGCTCTGTAAGATTGGCTGCATCAAAGTTCAACTTCTTTCTTTGCCCAGTCTTTCTCCATTTCCTTCCCATCATGGGTTTATCTTGAATGTACTCTTTAATAAACTCCTTGCACACAAATCCCCAACTCATAGTCTGCTTCCCAGGGAAACTGGTTTAAGATAACTGAGGAATTATTTTGATAAATGTTTAATTACTTTATATGTATGTTTTAATAACTATTAAACGAGCATCCCTGATTCTTTTTATTCTGGTTTTTGTTTTTTTTAAATTTTTACTAGTTGTTTCTGTTTACTTTTTTCAATATAAATGTCAAAGTCAACTTGTCCATTTAAAAAAAGTCTTACTTTTTCAGATCTCATCTAAAGTATTGACTTTTTAATATTAACTCTTCCTATCTAAGAGTATGATAATTTGTTGCATTTATTAAAAACTTATTTAGTGGCTTCGAATAATTGTTACCTCATTTTCCATTGTTATACTTCTAATGTATTTCTCATCTGGAATACACTCTTTTTTTTTGAGACAGGGTTTTACTCGGTTGCCCTGGCTAGAGTACAGTGGCATCATCATAGCTCACTGCAACCTTAAACTCCTGGTCTCAAACAATCCTCTTTCATGCCTCAGCCTCCCAAGTAGCTGGGACTACAAGTGTGTACCACCACACCCAGACAATTTTTGTATTTCTAATAGAGACAGGGTTTTGCTATGTTGCTCAGGCTCATCTTGAATTCCTGACCTCAAGCCATCCTCCAGCCTTGAGCTCCCAAGATGCTGGGATTATAGGCATGAGCCACTGTGTGCGTGGGTGCACATATATAAATGTGTCTAAAGGAATTTGTGAAGTTTTTTAAATAATAGTATTACATTTTATATGTTCTTCTGCTCCCTGTTTTTATTCATGCAATAATATGCTTCTAATATTCATCCATATTAATGATCTATATATTGATATAGCTATAGTTTATGTATTTTCACATCTATAAAATAATCCATTGTATAATACATTTTATTTATTAACTCTCGTGTCAAAGAAGCTTTAGATTGTTTATGGTCACTTATAGTTTTTGTCTATTATGAACAATGCATTTTGTATACGTATGTGCATGTACCTAAGAATCTCGTAGTGGAATTAAGTGTAGGAATTGAGCTGCTAAACCATAGAGTATGCATGTTTAATTTTAGTGAGTAACATCACATTATTTTCCAAGGAAGTTGAACCAATTTAAATTCTCATTAAAAATACATAAAGGTTCCTGTTGCTATATATTCCCCAAACTTAGTATTATAAAACTTGTCAATTTTATGCTGATCTGATAGGTATAAAGTCATAATATATTGCAGCCTTTTATGTATTTTGACGATCACTAATGAGTTTGAACATCTTTTTATTTTATTTTGAAATTTGTCTTTTATGTGAAACACTTGTACATGCATATAGTCCATTTTTCTATTGGTTTCATGTTGATTTATAAGACTACTTTAAACATTTTGGATACTTATATTTGATCGTTTTTCATATTAGGAATATCTCTTCTAGTTGTAGTCTACAATAATCTCAGGAACTCCTACATTTATTTTAGTTTTTTTCTTTGTTCTCACCCTTCAAGTTTTAACCTATTGTTTTATTCATTTTGCTCTTAGATATCCCTACTTCTTGTTTTTCTTTGTTTTTATCTAGCCAATAAGCTATGAGCTTCTTAGGGAGCTTTGGTTCCTAGAACTTAGCATTAGTAACTTGTACAGAGTAGACACTAAATTTATGCAGAAGAAACAAAAAAGCAGCTATAAATAATAAATAATTCTACAAGGTATAGCACAGAATCATGAATGAAAACTAAAAATAGTTTGTAAAGATTCTTAAAAGCTTAATGGCCTGGGTCACATGACAGAGCAGAGTAAAGATGTGCTGCTCTGAGAGAAGAGTGTAAGGGAAGGAAGCTAAAGACAATAAAGGCAAATTTCAAGCATCTTGCAGCTTTGCCTTTGGCTAAACCTGGGGCTGAGACTGTTAGGTTTAGCAGAAAAAGATAGCAAGTATTGAAATTTTGAGATATAAATTACTAGAAGCCTAGATTGTTGTGCATTGTTATAGTTTTTCCATATGTAATATATATGACATGCTGGTTACCTGCCAATTTCTTAAAGTGATAATGCAAGCCTTCATTTTCCACTTGGACACTTTCAAAATGTATCACAGACTCATGGCTAGTAGGGGATATTTTCCAATAATATATGCATGGTAGATAGCCCTAAACCTTAAAAGTAAGAATTTTTCAGGCAAAAATATGATTAAGCTAGATTCAGCCTAAAGCAAAATTCCATTTATAATTTATTGATATTTTTGGTTGGTTCAATCACTGCAGGGGAATTGTGCTAGAAAAGCAGTTTGTATCATCTCAGTGAAATTTAACTTGCACCCAATAAATTACAAGCAGTGCTAATGTTTCACTTCACTGTGTACCAAAAAGTTGGCAATCTATAAATATAAATATTTCTTTACCTTGGGGCAATAAAGAGAAACAGCAAGGTTTCAACCTAGTAAATGCAATAAAATATTAGGCTTCATCCCTAATTAGTAACGTGGTATCATTTAAAATGTTTTTATGTCAAGGAATAACTGCATATAGTGAGATTAATTAAAATTTCTCTTTTGAAATGTCTCTAGAAGGATTAAAATAATAAACAAGCCAATTTCATTCTCTACTTTTCTTCTTTCCACTTAATACAATTGAATAAATCATTACTAGTGAACTATAAAGAATGTAAAGAACCTTTATGCAATTAGCAATAATAAAAATCTTCAATGTTAAACTAATCAGTATATTTTGGTTTTAGATACTTAATATCTTAAAGTGCAGGTGTGTATGCATAAAGTGAAGTAAATATTTACTGAATTTGGAAGCCATATACAAACATTTTAAAACATAAGGTATATACAGAAAGAATGTAGGATTTGAGATAAGACAATGTAATGTGTAATTTTATTACTATAGAGTACCTGTACCACTAACTGTAAGACCTTGAGCAATTATCTTATCTGAATTTCAGTTTCTTTACCTGTATTCAATGGGAAAAAAATTTATACATCTTTCAGTTAAGTAAAGTGAAATTGTAAAGATTGAATTAAATTAACTAAGAAAGTACATGTCAAAGTGATTTCTATAAAGTGCCAGGCTGTATTTTGTGTTATGTAAAGCATTAAAAAAAATCTTTGTATTGAAAATGATTTTATGGCTATTTTTGCAGAACATCTTCCCAAGAAAACTGCGCAGATAATATCTTGGCTCATAGGAGTTCTTTTTTCATGTGACTTCAAATTAATAAGTGGCATTTAGTGTGTGTTACTAAAGAAAAATCTTGAATTTAACTGAGTTTCTTTTTATCTATTATCCAATTACTAATCAAGTTTATGTTAGAGCATGTTTTAAACACAGATTATATATAGGGTTGTTAGATGATATGCAGAAAAAACAATTATATTTATATTTCAGATATATAATGAATACATTTTAGTATAAGCATGTCCCATACTTATTTAGTGTAGAAATATTTAGTGCATATTTATATTAGAAATTATTCCTTGTTTATTTGAAATTCAGATTTTCCTGGATATGATGTATGTATATTTGTTAAATCTGACAACCCTAACCATAAAGCTTTCGAATTTGGAAAATAATAAATACAAAATAGTATTGTAGAGTGTCTGTAATATTGCAGGTAGTGGATGAGTCCAATTGCCAATTTTCCTTTTTCCTCCCACTATTAGTGGAGCGATTTAAATTATTTGGGTCATGTTTGCTTTCTTTACTGAAATGAGTATGGTAATTCAAACATTATTTGTAGATAAGTATTTATAGATTGAATCTGGGACTAACATTCTGTGAAATGCAATTAAAATATTCATTTGAAATATCAGTTATGTAATTTACTGCCATATAATACTCTTATTTTAAAAACACCGTAAAGTCAATCTTAAATATTATGTTATGACAATTTGCCAATATTATGTTTGGGGGTTCTTCACTAACAATATTTATTTAACTATGAAACAATTTGAATTTGTCAAATTTTTCTATTGTTAGTAAAGAGAAATATATTCATTTACCATGGTTTTAAAATGGTCTTCCAAGTTAAATTTTTTAAACTATATTTTGAAAATGCTCTAAAACATAATATACCACTAGGAAGCTCAATAGTGTGATTGCCAAAGCCTTTGAATGTAATTTTACATTATCTAAATCAATAAAAAATACTTGATTTTGACAATTTTTACCAATGTTAAAAGAAACTTAAGAATGTCTAAAAACTGGAAAGATATCCAGTTTTTACATGAACTAGAATTCTTAACATTATTAAGTTACCAATATTCCCCACATTGATCTACAAAATCAACACAAGTTCTATGAAAATCCTACCTATGTTTTTTGTGGAAACTTTCTGAGTCAAAAATTCATAAGAAAATTTAAAGAACACAAAATAGCCAAAATTATCTTGGAAAAAAAAGAACAAATTTGGAGGATTCACAGTGTGATTTCAAAACTCACTGCAAAGGTACTGTAATCAATACAGTGAGATACTGGCTTCAGAATAAGCATATAGAGCAATGAAATAGAATGGAGATTTCAAAAATAAACCCTTATATTTATGGTCAACTAATTTTAGACAGGGAGTTGATATAATCAATGGGATAAAGAAAAGTCTCTTCAACAAATGATTCTGGGACAACTGAATATCCACCTGTAAAATAATGAAATTTGATTCCTATCTAACATCCTACACAAAATATAACTCAAAATAGATCACAGACTTATATATAATGTCTGAAATTATAAAACCTTTAGAAGAACACATAGGAGTACATCATTGAGACATTGCATTAAGTGATGATTTCTTAGATATGAAAAGAAATAGAAGGAAAAATAGATAAGTTGAACTTTATCAAAATTAAAAATCTTTGTACATTAAAGGATACCACCAAGAAAGTAAAAGATAACCCATAGAATGAGAGATAATATTTTAAAATAACATACCTGATAAATGACTTATATTCAGAATATATTAAAAGTGTTTTACGACTGAAAATTTAAAGGTTAGGCAAAGAACTTGAGTAGAAATTTCTCCAAAGAAGATAATAATGACTAATTAGCTCATGAAAAGATGTTCAACATCATTAATCATCCGGGAGTTGGGAATCAAAACTACAATGTGACATAATTCAAATCCATTAGGATTGCTATAATCAAAAACTCAGACAATAACAAGTATTAGCAAAGATATGAACAAATTGTTACCCTTGTCAATAATCAGTGAGAATGTGAAATGGTGTAGCCACTTTGGAAAAGAGCTTGATAGTTCTTCAAGAAGTTATACATAAGAATTAACATATAAGCCAGCAAGGGGATGCTCCTAGATGTATATGTTAGAGATCTAAAAACATAGGTCCATACAAGAACTTGTACACAAATGATAATAATAACATTATTCATGATATCTGAAAAGTGAAAAAATGCAAGATTTTTCATGAACTGATGAGTAGATAAACAAAATGTGGTTATCCATACAATGAAATATTACTCATCTAGAAAAGGAATGCAGTAATAAAACATGCTACAACATGAATAAACCTTGAAAACATGATAAGTGAAATAAGCCAGACACAAAAAGCCACATACAGTATGATTCTATCAATATTATATTTAGAACCTGTAAATCAATAGAGAGAAAACAGATTAAGGATGGTCAGGGACCGAGGAAGTGGAGAATGTGGAGTGACTGCTAGTGAGTTTGGGGTTCCATTTGGGGATGATGAAAATGGTCTAAAGTAAATAGTGGTGATGGCTGTATATTTTGTGAATATACTAAAAAAAAGTCCCTGAATTGTATACTTTAAAGAAGTATGTTTTATAAATGTGACTTTTGTCTCAATAAAGTTGTTATAAAAAATAAAAAAGAATGGTTTTGAAAATGAAAGTTGTTGAGTCAGTTGACTGAACAATCTTAATTTTTAAGAGCTGCTGAATGCAACTGAATGCTTGTGTGCCCCCAAAATTCATATGCTGAAATCCCAACACCCATAGTGATGCTATTACGAGGTAGTGCCTTTGGGGAGGTGATTAGGTCATGTATGGGATTAATACCCTTATAAAATATACCCAAAAAAGTTCGTTGGCTCCTTCTACCATGTGAGGACACAATTAGAAGGCACTGTCTGTGAACCAGAGAGTAAGCCCTCCCCAGACACCAAATTTGCTGGTGCTTTGATGTTGAACTTCATGGCCTCCAGAACTGTGAGAAATAAATTTATGTTGTTTATAAGCTACACAGTTTATGGTATTTTGTTATAGCAGTCCAAACACATTAAGACACTAATTTACCTTACAGTCAACATAAGTGTATAGAAAGCCACCTGAGAATTTAAAAGTCAACACATCTATGAAATTCTAGTGCAACAAGAGACTGAGTCAAAGTATGCTGCTTACTCAGGCCTATGAAAGAAGCTGTCTGCAGAACATCTTCCCACTGTTGACTGCCCTTGCTTTGTTTTGTTCTGTTCTGTATTTATAGCACTTTGCATTTGGACTTTATCTACTGATCTCTTCTATTGGTGTTTGTACCCTGGAGAAGCATGATGTAGTACAAAATAGAAATATAAATTTAGAACATCTATTTATATGTGTTTAGTTAACATTAAAATCTTAAAATTAAGCTTTAATAATATTTAATATGCAGGTAACACTAGCATCTTCCTTATGTCTATGTCTGACAAACCCTTTGGGTATCCTCAGAAATAAATGATATTTATACAAAGATGAGGAGCTTGCAATGACACTTCCAGTTTTTATTTTGCTTTCAAAGTTTTTTGACATATTGAATTTTATATATAGATGTGAAGAGGAGTCACAGATTATATTATCTAGTTTTTAACCAAATATTATCATGCAGAAAAATAGTATAAAATATCTAAACAAAAACATGGATTAAAGAAAATATTAACAAGGCAAGCAAAAGAAAATGATGAGGAAAAGTAAATGAGGCACTGCCATCCCAGGAAGAATTATTGGTCAGCCAAGATTATAAAGCATAAATGATGAAAATGAAACTTAACATTAAAAAATATATAAAACTTACAAATGCTCTTCAGTATAGATGTGAAATCCTAATGATAGATTAAAAATATTTTTTCAAAGAATAACCCTCACATTGAAGAGAATATTTTGGAACTATTAATATTTTGGAAATCTCCATTATTATATGTTAATATGGCCCAAGGAAATATAAGGATGCCACCATTTTAGGAAATCTAAAATTGGACACTTGAAAGACATGAAAAATATTTTCTAATATTTTAAAGAGTATTCTAATTAAGGAGATTCTGTCAGTTTTAAAATTTTTTTTGAAGTATAAAAATCCAACTTTCTGACTGATTTTTAAAAAGCACTGATTTACATTGGAGAAATGGACATTGACTAGCTAATTTTGAATAATACAAATCAATAGTTGGTTAACATGATTGAAAAAAAAAATAAGCATCATTAAGTACTCACAAGAGAACATTGTCCCTTTATAATTTGTCCCACCTTTGAGAAAAACATCATTTTCATTTGTGATAAATTGAAAACAAAAATAAAAAGAATTTAGATTTGGACCTTCTAATCCCTATAGAATGAAGGGTTAAGAAGAGAAGCAAAGTTAATTATTTATTGTCATCATAAATAATCATGAGAATATCATTCTTGTTTTACAGAGGGAAATCTAAGCTTCAGATATTTTCAATCACATTTCCGAAGTAACACAGAGATTGATCAATCTGGATTCAAACCCATGTCACCTGACTTCCCAGTCAGCCTTATACCACTTCCCTTGGGAGTTATTGTTCCTTTTAACAGAAAATATTTTACTCAATTATATCATGTAGAATGATTTTTCCAACTTGTAGTTCATCCTATAATAGCTATGTGAGTGAGTGCCTGTCTCATTGATTTTAGGCTTGGCCATATGACATGCCTCGGCCAATGAGATGGGGTAAAATAGCATTGACACATTATGACAGAAGCTTTAAATATGATTGTGTGATCATCTCTGCCTCTCTTGTCCTCCTGCCCTCTACCTCGAGCTTGGCACCCACAGACCAGTTGTTCTGGGTCCCCGCTAAAAAGACACATCAATTCCAGCTGAGTCTGGTGGAACCCTAGCCAATGAGCAGCAGTTCTTATCTAATATGAGCAAGAAATAAAAGTTAATTTTGTAAACCAATGAGCTCATATGTTCCTTTTTGTTGTTTTTATTTGGTGTGCTACTACAAAAGCTGGAAACATGTATTCTATTTAACTCCAAGCTTCATTAAGTGTCCTGCAACTTTTTCATCAGTATTTCCAAGAAATGCATATGCAATGAGACCTACTATGTATTAAGCTGCGAGAGGGCAGATTCTGCCTTTACAGGCAAATAGTATGATCTTGCAATTACGCTATAGCAGGAATGAATTTAGAGGACTGCAGAGAGTAATTATCTTATGTTTCTCTTATCTCCTTTGGGTTGTGTAACAAGACTACTTGTAAAGAAAATTTCCTCAAGCCATTGACCAGTGGAACAGAACTGAGAACGCAGATATAAAACCATCCCCATATAGCCATCTAATCTTTGACAAAGCAGACAAAAACACAAACTGAGGAAAAGAATCCTTAGTCAATAAACGGTGCTGGAAAAACTGGATACCCACATGTAGAAGACTGAATCAGGATCCACACCTTTCACCTCTCACAGAAATCAACTCACTCCTTAAACCTAAGGAGTGAAACTATTAGAATCCTAGAGGAAAATGTTGGAAATACTTTTCTAGACATTGGCGTAGGCAAAGAATTTATGAAGAGGACCCCAGAGGCAATCACAGCAACAACAAAAATAAATAAATGGGACTTGATCAAATTAAATAACTTCTGTACAGCCAAAGAAACTGTCACAAATGCAAACAGACAACCTATAAAATGGGAGAAAACTTTTGCATGCTACAAATCCGATAAAGGGCTGATAACTAGAGTCTACTTAGAACTCAGGAAAATCAACAAGAAAAAATCAAACAACCCTATCAAAAAGTGGGCAAAGGACATGAACAGAAACTTTTCAAAAGAAGACAGAATAACGGCCAAAAAAACATATGAAAAAATGCTCAACGTCTCTAATCATCAGGGAAATGCAAATCAAAACCACAATCAGATATCACTTATCTCCAGTGAGACTGGCCTTTATCAAAAAGTCCCAAAACAATAAATGTTGGCATGGATGCGGAGAGATAGGAACACTCATACACTGCTGGTGGGACTGCAAACTAGTGCAACCTCTGTGGAAAGCACTATGGATACCTTAAAGAGATACAATTAGAAGTACCATTCGATCCAGCAATCCCATTACTGGGCATCTACCCAAAAGAACAAATGATACTCTATAAGAAAGACACCTGCACCCGAATGTTTATAGCAGCACAATTCACAATTGCAAAGATGTGGAAACAACCCAGGTGTCCATCAGTACATGAGTGGATTAATAAAATGTGGTATATGTATACCCTGGAGTACTATTCAGCTTTAAGAAACAATGGTTATATAGCACCTCTTGTATTCTCCTGGATGGAGCCGGAACACATTCTACTAAGTGAAGTATCCCAAGAATGGAAAAACAAGCACCACATGTATTCACCATCAAATTGGTATTAACAGATCAACACTCAAGTGCACATATAAGAATAACATTTATTAGATGTTGGGCAGGGGGGAGGAGGAAGGGGAGAAGAGGGGACTGGTATATGCATACACAAAGAGTGCAATGCGCACCACCCGGGGGATGGACACACTTGAAGCTCAGACTTAGAGGGGAGGGGAGCAAGGGCAACATGCATAACCTAAACATCTGCACCCCCATAATATGCTGAAATAAAAAAAAAAAAATTCCTCCTCCATATCCCTCAGGAATTGATTGAAAAAGTATACAAACAAAACTTTTATATGCATCAGTTGTACTTGAAATGACAAAAATACAATGGTAATATCAAACAATATTCAGAGAAAGTGTTTTCCATAAAATATTCTATAGCTGAAATTTATTTACTCATTGGTTGCAGTTAAATCAGCAAAAGCTGGTTATTCCGCTCTCACTGGCCCACTAACAGAACAGTTTACCCAAAATGTAATTCTACATGATATTGCCAATTAATATTAACTGCCATTATATAAAAAAATATAGTCTCAAAGAGCTCATTTCTATCTGTCTCTTTTAAGAATAATTTGAAAATATTGTTTATTACATGGAAGAGAAATTTCTATCTGCAAATTGTACAAAGAATAATCTACTTTTTATTAGCAATAAAAAATTGGTTTGTTTTCATCTTATCTTTGCAGTAAATTTGCCTAAGTAGCAGGTTTTTTGTTTTTTTGAAGTCAAAAATCTTAAAGCTAAATTTGGCATTCGTTTTTCTTAGACATATTTTTCCATTAGTTCTATGATATTATATTCTTTTTTTGTTTTTTGTTTGTTTGTTTTTGAGTCAGAGTCTCGCTCTGTTGCCCCACCTGGAGTGCACTGGCATTATCATAGCTCACCGCAATCTCAAACTCCCTGGCTCAAGTGAGCCTCCTGCTTCATCCTCCTGAGCAGCTGTGTCTACAGGCATGCGCCACCACACCAGTACAATTTTTCTATTTATTATAGAGACCAAGTTTTGATCTTGCTCAGGCTGGTCTCGAACTCCTGACCTCAAGCTATCCTCCTGCCTTGGCCTCTCAGAGTGCTAGGATTACAGGTGTGAGCCACCGTACCCTGCCAGATATTATATTCTTGCTTGATATTTGTTTATTTTGATTTTATTTATCATTTTATATTTTATGTATCATTTTAAAATTTTAGGGGTAAGACTTCTCTGGAAAAGATTATGGCATCAATATAGAAACACAAAATTTTTATAATTCTTACAAGAATTTATATATATCTTTAGCTACTTTCACAAAATACCAAAGTGATAAAACAATATTATCTTCAGTTTACTCGTGTAAAAATAGGATTATTGATTATAGAATACCTAAGGTCTTTTTAAGATCAAGTCACAGAAGACTCTATGAACTCTCCCTCTTAAGCAGAGCTAACACTTACCCAGTCCTTTCTATCCGCATCCACTACCAATAAGACCTACTATGGTAATAAACCTCCTTTTTACAAATCTGCTTCCTTCACCCAGCTCTCAACAATAACAGCTTCTCACACTTTCATGTGCATATTAATCGCCTTAGGATTTTGTTAAAATGCAGCTTCTGGTTAACTTTAAGGAGGTGTCTAAGATTCTACATTTCTTACAAGGTTATGCTGATGCTGCTTATCTGCAAATTACATGTGAAAGAGATTCCACTCAACTAAATGTTGTAGTAAATAATTTGATGCTAGCCATCTAAACGGGAAGAATTTTACAGGAGTTCTCAAAATTTTAAATTATAGCAGGAGCCTGACAGCACATTTGAGGCCTGATATTTTAAAAACCAAATAAAACATCATATTTAACCTACCATTTCCCTGAAATATCCCTACTTTCAATAATGTGGATATTTGAATAATGCAATCTATAAAACAAAAACAATAAGCAGGACAGTTATCTAAATAATAAATGAGTAAACATTCTTCACTTAGAGAATAAAATAGCAAAAAAGGAAGTCTCTAACAAAAGAATCATAACTGAGTTACTGAATTTCAGCATATTACAAAAATAGGTTTTGCAATTTAGATTGTATAGTTAGCTTGAAGACGATGTGATTGTTTATGCATTTTGTTTTCGTCTAAACAGATATGTTGGCATTCTATAAAGAGAAACAGAGACAAATGGTTTAAACAGAACTTCACTCTGTGTTTCAGTACACTGCCATAAAACAAGTTAGATGAAATTAAGCATGCAGCAATATGGAAAATTTTTGCTGGCGTTATCACAAGTGCTTACCATAAATATATTATAGTACATGCAGAAAGACTGCAGGGAAACTAGTGCTATCAAACTGTGGATGGATTTCATTCCTACTTTTTATATTGACTGCTTTTGTTTGTTTATTTTTGTTTGCTTTGCTTTTGTGATTATCATACACAATTGAAATATGCAGAAAAACACATCATTAATTTTCTCCATTATTTGCAAAACATTAATGAGGAATTATGTAAACATTGATATTTTTAATGAAGACAGCTTTCCTTGTAGTGAATTTATTGGGGCTAGGAGGATAGGAGTGTTTCATATTATTAAAAACAAATCTGCCTTGACACTCGGGTGTTTGCCTTGATGCTAGACTGTGATCTTCTTAGGGGACTTTTATTTATTCATCTTTGGACCCTCAGAGCCTAACAGAACT
Source organism: Indri indri (assembly GCA_004363605.1). Taxonomy (NCBI): domain Eukaryota; kingdom Metazoa; phylum Chordata; class Mammalia; order Primates; family Indriidae; genus Indri; species Indri indri. The sequence continues at coordinate 60,676 of RJWJ010004409.1, forward strand.
GTTGAAAAATAATTATATGCTAAAACATTACTTCTTCATGCTGTATCATATGATAATAAGAAAAATCTTATTAGCTAAAATTAATGCTATATTAAACTCAGTTGTCTGTTACTTAGAGCAGTATTTAATTAAGCCTCATTGAAGAAAGATAGAACAGTGATAAAAGAGGTTAGGACAGATATGTCACCATATGATATTGTTTATTACAGAAACAAGGAAATAATGGAAAAGTCAAGCCCTTTGTCTCTTTTCAATTTTATAAGACATATGAAATCACTGTTGGCTTATAAATAATAATTTACCATATCATTTTCATGATGCTGGAGGTCAAATTTTGACTTCTCCTTTCTCAATTTTATCAATCAATTTTTCTCCTCTCTTTTTATGCCAGTACCATGTTGTTTTGGTTACTATAGCCTTGTAGTATAGCTTGAAGTCTCGTATATTGATGCCTCCCAATTTGTTCTTTTTGCTTAAGGTAGCTTTAGCTATACAGGGTCTTCTCTGGTTCCATATGAAGCATAGACTTATTTTTTCTAGATCTGTGAAAAATGATGTTAGTATTTTATAGGGATTACATTGAATCTATAGATCACTTTAGGTAGAATAGGAATTTTAACAATATTAATTCTGCTGATTCATGAAAATGGCATGGTTTTTCATCTGTTTACATCCTCTGCTATTTCCTTTCTCCCTGTTTTGTAGTTCTCCCAGAGAAATAGACCAATGGTACAGGACTGAGAACCCAGATATAAAACCATCTCATATAGCCATCGAATCTTTGACAAAGCAGACAAAAATATACACTGGGGAAAATAATCCCTAGTCAATAAATAGTGCTGGGAAATTTGGATAGCCATATGTAGAAGACTGAAGCAGGATCCGCACCTCTCACCTCTCACAAAAATCAACTCAAGATGGATAATAGATTTAAACGTAAGACATGAAACCATAAGAATCCTAGAAGAAAATGTAGGAAAAACTCTTATAGATATTGGCCTAGGCAAACAATATATGAAATAAATCCCAAAAGCAATCACAGCAAAAACAACAATAAATAAATGGGACCTGATCAAATTAAAAAGCTTCTTCACAGCCAAAGAAACTATCACTAGAGCAAATAGACAACCTACAGAATGGGAGAAAATATTTGCATGCTATACATCTGATAAAGGGCTGGTAACTAGAATCTATATAGAACTGGAACTCAGGAAAACAAGCAAGAAAAAATGTCAAACAACCCCATTAGAAAGTGGGCAAAGGACATGAACAGAAACTTTTCAAAAGAAGGTAGACTAATGAGCAAGAAACATATGAAAAAATGCTCAATGTCTCTAATCATCAGGGGAATGCAAATCAAAACCACAATGAGATGTCACTTAACTCCAGTGAGAATGGCTTTTATCAAAAAATCCCAATACAACAAATGTTGGCATAGATGCAGAGAGATAGGAACACTCATACACTGCTGGTGGGACTGCAGACCAGTACAACCTCTATGGAAAGTAGTATGGCAATACCTCAAAGAAGTAAAAGTAGAACTACCATTTGATCCAGCAATTCCAGCTGGCTATTTACCCATAGGGAAAAAAAGACATTCTATACAAAAGTCATCTGCACTAGAATGTTTATAGCAGCACAATTCACAATTGCAAAGGTGTGGAAACAACCCAAGTTGGGGGGGGTGCGGGTAATAGTAGAGCCTCACTGAGGCCCACAGGTAAAGGGAAGGCCACAGGCATCCCTGTCCTCTCCCTGCCTCCCACTCATTGCAACGGTTTCTATGGTTAGCTGTATGACACTCTGGAGTCTGGGAATCCCTGGAACTTCCTCCTCACTCTGTGAAGAGGACATCCTCACCACAGTGGTCACTGCCCCAAGGGAGGTCCCTGTCCCAGTGTCTGCAATCCCAGGGGCTGGGATGAGGAATTATCCAGGAGCTTGAGTTATAGGCCATGTCCAATTATGAGTGGGCCTATGCTGGGGCATATTGCTCTAGAACTGGCATCCCTTAGGTTCTATGACCTCTAATAATCCCATCATCCTCTCTCCCAGATCTGATGGAGCATTTTTAGCCCCAACAAGGTGACTAAAGGGAGCAGAGTTTTGTGAGTCTGGATGGATCCTTTTTATTCTCTATGTAACATTTGATATCATCAAGTTTTGCTCCTATATATGTGGAGCTGACCTCCGTAGTAGTTCTTTTGTCCTAAAGTACCTCCACTCTGTGGCATTCAGTCAAGCGTCTGATCAAGCAAGACTATAGTCAAGTTCCTTTTCCCTCAGGTTACCCTGTCTATCCCTGTAATCCTTCCAAAAAAAAAAAAAAAAAAAAACCTAGCACAAAAACATCGAACAGGGGGAAATTGGCTAGTACTATAAGGGCAAGCAGCATAGGGGCATCCTGCCTTGCAAGGTGACATATTAAATCACAAGCCCCCAAATATGGGGAAGCAGTATAGAGACGTAAGAATGAAATCCAGCAACAGAGGCTAGGCACAGAATTGCTATAGCTTAGAGAGTATTTGGGTTCTTGCATGGTGAGGGGAAACCCCCTACCAGCTCCCTCATCTGGTGTCACCCAGCATCTGGTGACTGCTTGAATCTGCACAGCCTGAGGAGGGACCATTTGCCACCCCAGTCTGGGAAGCCAAGGTCAGCCAGATGGAGTGAGGTTAGGCACCTGTAACTCACTGACAAACTGCAAAAGAGATGAGACCCAAGAATGTGCTTACCCAAAGTATGATATGTCAGCCAAGGTTTATACAAAGTCTCTTGGCTAGCTCACCACAAAGATGTTACTGGCCTCTGAGTAGAGATTTTTCCACATTCTTGGTGTCCATTGGAAAAAGAATTTCAGGACACACCACGTAAGCCAATCAAGCAACATCTTTTTATTGAAAGCAAAAGTACACTCTCAGGAAGGAGAGTGGACAGGCTACCTTGAGAGAGTAGCAGCCACACTGAGAGGAGGTGGTTTTAGTTCATTTGTAGTCTTACTAATTGAGGGAAGAAATATTCAAGCCAAAGGGTTGGCTTTTACTAAGAATTTAGATAGTAATTCCTAGAATTGGGTTCCCTCCCATTTTCATATTTTATATCATTGTTTTGGAAATGTGATGGTGATTTTAAGGGTGGAGACATTTTAAAACCACACTATAAATGATATTGTAATTAGCCAAAGTTCATGTAAGGTAGCAGAGATAGCTTACAAGCTGGTTGAAGCCAGTTCTTGCTTGTAGTTATCAGCCCTTCTACTTAGCTTCTGCTTGAAGGTTGTTTACCTTAACACCTGCACCCAATCTTCAGGCCCCTGCAACCAGTCTCAGCCTTATCTCCTAGTCTCCTACTCTAATGGTAACATTTTATTATAAAATGTGTCTTCATTTAGCAATATGTATCAAATTATTTATGGATGAAATGATATAATTTCTAGGATTTGCTTTAACTCCCATTAAGGAGGACAGGTGGGTGTAGAAAGGATAAGGTAAAGATGAAATAAGTATGGCCATATATTAATGACTTTTGGAGAATAGTGCTAGATGTTACTGTAGTATTCTTTCTACTCATGTGTGCATGTTTCCAGTACCTAAAAATAATTAATCAAACTATTAAATGCTGCAAACCAAACAAACAAACCAAACAACACAACAATCAATTGAATAAGAATCCTTAGAAGTGGGGTCTGAATGCTTAAATGTTTTAGGAGTCCCCAGGTACTTTAAACATGCAGGCAAAGTTAAGGACCACTGCTAAGGAGCAACAAGGTGGCTAAGATTAATATAGCACAAACAACGCTAACCCATCTGTTGATGTGAGCAGGGTTGACACACTATAGCTTTCTTTGTCATTACAGATAGTAAATGAGATTTTTCCTGTGGTGTGAGTTTTTTCAAAGGTAGCCAAAGCTGATAATAAAGCAATATCTCCAAATAAAATTCTTTTTTGACATCAATGAAGTATAATTGAACCAAAATCAGTTTTACAACTTATTGTTTTCTTTAGGGCTTTTTAAGAAATTGAAAATTCTATGTAGTAAGAAAAAATTAGAGTAAGTGCCTTAGATTTAGTGGTGTATGTCGTGCTTTTCCTTAAAAGTGGGGAGGAAAGAGGTATACTTCCCTTTTCTTTTCAAAATAAGTTAAGGGAATTTTAAGGGAAAATTAAGAGATATTGGTTCATGTTACTTGAATTGTATGGGACATGTGGACTGCTTTTAGATTCTACATAAACAAACTTAAATACAAATGACTGTGGCTATTAATATAATGGCTTGAGATGGCAAGAAAGAAAGAAAAAGAAAGAGAGGAAAGGCAGGCAGGCAGGCAGGAAGGAAAGAAGTTGAAGGAAGGAAGGAAAGAAGGAAGGAAAGGGTCTACTACTAGGAGCCAGTACTTCCCCAGTACAGTGGGCCAAAGACCTGCCTATTTAGCAGGGACTGGAGGTGGACCTACCTGGACATATTAACAAGAATTCTATTTAGAAGGATCACCTGGAAAGCAAGGAAATCTCAGTTAAATGGCAAACTGCCAATTTCCAGGACTAAGAGACTATTGAGAGCAGTTGGCTAGAATAGGTATGAAAGACATATAGTTGAAGATGTCAGAGTTTTGTCAAGAATCCACACACACACAAAAAATGCCTAAAGAGAAAAACTCAGTAACTGAACATCTCACACCCACAGGGTGTCCAGAGCGGAAGACTTTTCTTGCTCCTTTCCTAATCCTTCCAAGAGGGTCCAAGATTTTTGGCTGGTGTGGTGTTTTAGAGTTAAAACATAGTAACCAGCTTATAAAGCCCCTCTCCCCACTTTAGGCCTTCAAGGTTAGGTGAGATTTAGGTTAAGGTTAAGATTTATAAGTGTTGGATCATTAAAATTACACAGGATGAGCCTTTTCGTTTATTAACCAGAGACCATTTTTGTGCCTGAATAGTATCTGAAAAGCAATTGGTCCTGCACAAGATTTCATCCAAGTTTAGGAGATACAGAGACTAGAAAGCAGATTTGTTGTAAAGGAAAAGAAAATACTAAGTTATGTTGTATTTGCTGTCTATTTAGCACAGGTCATTTAAAGTTTTGTAGAAAGTTATAAATACATAAGCAGAAAGGATACCACACTTGCTTATCTAATACCTATTTGTGTAATATCCAAAAGAGTTAAAGAGAATAAGAAATAGTTTTAATATTATTTTCAAGAACTAAAGTATGATATTATATTTCCACTAAAATGCCTAAGAATTTTAAACATAGGAACATTATGTACACTTCTATTATACAAGGTTCTGTGTGTGTGTGTGTGTGTGCGTGTGTGTGTGCGTGTGTGTGTGTGTGTGTGTGTGAGTGAGAGAGAGAGACTGAGACTACATGAGGCTGCATTCATATATTGAAGGAAATAATATAAAGCACACCTGGACCTGAATCTCATGGAGTTACATAGAATGAGTTTTCAGCCTCTCATCATGAAAATTCACAAAGGGTTGATGGTGGGTCTGATCTCATATATATGAATCTCTGAACTACTGTTCCACAAGGACACAGAAAAGGATCAACCAAAGAACAGCAGAGGAGCCATGCTGGCATTCAATGAATGCACTCACTGCTTTTTTACAGTGCTCTTCAATGTGTTACCTCTGTCATGCTGAGACCTGCATAAAAATGAAATGTCATACTTCACTACCCTTCCAGCCAGTGGTACAGTTTATTTTCTTGTCTTCTGATAGAGTTCACAAATTTAATAACTGCCTTTTATCCTGGTCTCTATACTCCCTTTCAGTTTCCTATTCAGTCTTCTTTCTCTGCAGGCTTGCAGGAAATGCCTCATTTTAAGTTTTCTATAGAGGACATAATAGACAAGAAAAGCAAAAGAGAAGAGGTTATTATCTATCATTTAGAAATGGACAAGGGGCAATCAGACCATTTTAATGGAGGCAGAGTGGGAAAAAAAACACCTTGCTATTGTGATATATACCGTGTCCTTTTGGATGAGACAATTTGGGCCAGAATAAATTGAGCAGTTTATGTGGAAAAGTGTATTATGATTCTTCTTATCAATGTCCATTTTGAAAAAAGAATTTATCCTTAATCAAAAAAATACTAATAATAATAGGGTTATTTTCACAAAAATAGTGATAAAGTGCAACTGATTTTTCAGCTAATTAACAAATACAGTGATGAATTTAAATGTTTCTGCTTTGATGCATGTGGCTATAATTAATAATGACTTTGCAGGTCCCCACATGTTTCCTAAATGACAATGACAATATCATTAATGAGGTGCATTATTGTACAGATTTTTTGGAAGTTGCTAAATAATAGAATAAGGCTCAGGCAATATTTCTAAAGCAATATATGCTGGTGGAACCAATAATCCTTCATTTACATTCTCATTAAGGATTGAATAGGCAGCACACCACACTCCTCTGAGTTGCTTTTAAACATTCAGGCAAGCACATTACTAGCAAATTGCAAGAGTGAGTTTGTAACTAGACATCTTTGTTCCTGTCCCATGCTCTATACCTTTCACCTCTTTGATTAAAAACACAGCATGTGAGAATGAATCATTGTTAATCTCAGAGAAAATGGTTTCTAACATTGAATTATTTAAATGCTAATTGCAGTGCTTTGCCTACAAATAATCAACCTCAACCGGAACTTTTAACTAGATGATGTTTAATTCTCTTTTGAAATACCAAGTGGCTCTCAATGCTTCCATAGTTCTTCTTGCATCCCAATAAATAAATATCAAAGTACACACTTTAGAAAAGGCATGAGATTGACAATTGCTGGAATTAATTTTCTGCTCCATTCTATCCTTACACTATAGCATTAATATGCAGGAACACGATGTTATACACTTATAAAAATTTCGATACCAGACACATTTGGTATGACTTCACTCTCTTTATAATGTTTAGAATTTAATCAGAATGCATTTCATGCCATTTTATATTTGTCTCTCGCAACACTAAAGACACAGTGAGTTTTGTGAGAAAATTATGACCTGGCTTATAGTAAAATCATCCTTTCAGAGAAAATTTTCAGTGATAAAAGGAAATATTTTTAAGTTAGAATATTAAGAAGCTGTTCTTAAATTTGGTGCACATAAGGATCACCTGAAGTGTCTATTGAAAATATGTATTTCTGGGAGGCACCTTTATAGGCTTTTGGCAGGAGGCCTAAACATTTGCATTTTAATTGTCATACATCATGTGATTCTTTTATACTCTACAAAAACACATTTTGAGAATTTATTTTTTCATTACACTAACTACACTTTGAAATATCTTTATTATCTTTAATGCCATCATTATATTTCCAGTTCTTTTGAATTGAGTAAACAGTTGTTCCATCTTGTCATTTCTTTCTTCTAGTCTTTTTTAAAACTCCTTCTCTCCTTAAAATAACTTTTGTTTGACTTATTGTCTATTTTCTTTTGTGCTTATATTACAACAACATCTACTTGGAAGGCTTTCCTATGAAATTTTGTTTTATTTCAATACATTATAAATTTTGCTATTAAAATAATTTTCAAATTTATTTACCTATTAAACTACATTGCTGTCAAAATAATTGCACATAGATTAACACAGCAGCTTTCAAAAGGTTGTGACCTGTGACCCAGAGGAAAAGTTTTTTACATTGTAATAGAGTATGTGTAGATACGTAACTGAAACACATACTCATATGTATGCAAAATATGTTTCACAAAGCAGTACTTAGCCTAATAATATGTGATCCAGTTTTATTCTATACTGTTTGGTTTTATTCTATTCTGTGTTTTTTTTTTTCATTTTTGATAAAAATTCACTAAATTTACCCACAAATGGTTTTGACTTGTATTTGGACTTATTAGCCCTGGACTGCAGTGACTTCCTTTGAGAGTCATTCTATGTGACTATTTTATTTTTAATTGCTGCTTATTGATGGAAGTCATCACAGGGAAATGTAAATGTACTTGATGATGAAATAGAAGACTTGGTTTTGTCCTGGCTTTGCTAAAGATTGAATTACTGCAAATATACAATGTTAGTTTATAGTCCCTGAGATGTTATTTTGTAAATACTGTAGTACATTACCCACAAATATTAGATTGAAATCTTCAAATAGATTATTATTTTCTTACTCACCAGTAATATTCATCCCTTTAGTTGTTTTCTATTCTCAGCACCTGACTTTGCTGAAAGTGAGTACTTACTTCTATTTTTACTAATAAATGTTTAGCCCCAGGAAATCAATATCATAGATGTACTATAATTTGTATTTCATAGAATGTTAGACTTTACGGGCATCTGAGAAGCCCACTATTGCTCTGATTCATGAGATTCCTCAACATTGTCTCTACTGGATATTGATTGTGGTTGAAACACTTATGGGGGCAAGGGAAGCATTGATTAGAATAGGAAAAATATGGAAGGTACCTAAAACAAGATTGAAAAGATAAACTAGAGCAAAACTTGTCTGAAAAATGTCAATTAATAATTAACCATTACAAGCAGGAGTTTAAAAATAGAAACATCAGATTTAGAAAAATAAATAATACATAAATGAGTAAAATTACACAGATATAGTGTATAGATTCTTTTTATCTTCCCTTGTTGGCTTCCTTGGCTTCATCGCTCAGTAGCTGATATTTTTTTTATCTTTCTGCCAACTTATATTTTTATGATTAAATATGATCTCTTAAAGTATATTCTTGTAATGAATACACTGACCTACTCTTAGTTACAACAGCATCTTGTATATAGTGATTGGCGTATTCTATCTGCTTAAATACTCTAAGCTGGCAATAGACTTTTCATTTCTAGTTCTTTGAATTTGATAGATGTAGTTTACCTTTGGTTTTGTTTTCAATTTAACTTTCAGTGCTTTTTAATTTGTGTCAGGGACTGGTGAAATTAGTTTCTGGTGGTTGATTCTTCCGATCTCTTGTCTTTCTGCCTTCCACCTGAAATTTCTGGGTTACTATTTTTTTAACCAGTTATTTATTTTCAAGATCTGGACTACATGCCATGAGGTGCCAACATTACCGTGAATTCAACTGGAGATGTTTTCATATGATGGAGATAGTTTGTCTGCAGTATAATTGTATCTTTCAGGATCTGAAAATGAATTATAGGTCATAATAGTTTAGCATTTCCACTGGGAGGAAATAAAATTCTTTCCATGTTAATTAGTTAGGTAATACATTATTGACCCTTCAGTGAACAAAACAAACAATAAAAAGACAACATTAGAGGTGCAGAGTCAGCCTATATAAAATAATTTGAAAGTGTCATATCACAATATTTACAAATAAATTATTCATTTATCTTATTATTGTCCTCATGAAGTATGTGTCTTCAATTAAATTAAAATTTAGAATTCTTATTAATAAAACAACATTGCTAAGAAAAAGACTCCCATGAAATTATTTAAGGAATTATTATCCCTACACTTCAATAATATAATTTAATATATTCTTTGGCAGCAAGACAGTATATTTAAAAAGTGATACCTCAGTAAGTAGTTTCTGAATCAGGTATGTGAATTCCTTTTGGGCTTGTATACTGGCATGATATAAAATAAATTTTTCTATCAGGCAAAATACTAACAGGAATTATGAATAACCCAGCAGTGTGTATTAAGGCTATGTAAGTAGAATTTGTTTAACATTTTAGTACATGTATTAACAACTGAGTTTTATCACTAAGGAAATTTCTAATAGATCACCAAAATTTTTTGCAATATGAAGCCTTAAAATAATCTCTTACCACATACAAAGAAAACATATTTGCAATGCATGCATTCAAAGTTTTAGAATCATTCAATATTAAAGTTTCAGAAGGCTGAGTAATATTATGGATTTGTTAGATGAATGCATATGCGTATATGATTGATGAATTGTACTTTCATAACAACTCTTTCACGGTTTACTTTTTCTTCCAATGGGGTGGGTGGACTTTAAGCTCAACAACATTTTGAACATAAATAACTACAAATCTATTCTAAACCCCTTGTGTTCAGCACAGTCACTTTTGTGATGTCTTCTCATACAGTTAAAAATGTCTCCAGTGAAGAGTAAACAAACAGGATAGCAAAGCACTATGAAATAATCTAAATTGAATTTTTAGTTACTCAGCTGTTACATTCATGGATTTTGATGATTTCAGTTGGAAAGTTTGTACTTATGTGCATATGATCTTGGTTGAGAAAAAATAATTAAATCAAAGTTATAGTAGGCATTTTCAAATAATCATTTTTATTGTTTTATATAAAGAAGATAAATAATTTGGTTTAGATCTAATATTTTAATTGATGTGGGTTCATCATATAACTATCATCCTAATTTTTCCTACAAAATGGATTGAACCTATCAGTGATATCCCAAGAGAAAGGAAGTAGAAATCGTCTGCCACAATGCAAAGAAACTATATTTTATAAGTGTCATTATTTACAATTGACAAGTCTTTTAAGGTGGTTTTATTTTTCTTTTAAAGATTTTAACTTAAAGTACAATGCTTTTTGCACATATCCTAGGTATTTCTTCTCTTCACCTACATCGCATGGTTGTTAAGATTAAATGAAACTTGTGTGGGCCTGGCTATTTTGATATTGTTGTATGCATTTTCTTTGTCTTAAAAATGCTAATTAATCCCAGACATACATGCATTTTCAATATTTGGAATAGCATTTCTTTTTTAATCTTAATATACATATATCTATGAAGTAAAATCCCAAGATTGTCTCCATTCATTCAACTTGAACTGTAGAAATGGAGTGATTATTCAAAATACTTTCAGAAGATACCTGAAAAAAAAACGTTTGCCAAATTCTTCCTAATGAAAATAGTTTTGTCCTAAACTTTCCAGATAATTAGCTGTTAGCCACTACATATGTCAATTAACTTTAACAGATCATAACTTTAGAGAAATACTTCATATTTCAAATGCTTGAAAAAGTTCAAGTATATAATCAGAAACTTTTTAAATATATAAATAATAAAATATTTCAATAAATAAAAATTAAATATATGTGTTTATTTTAGATACTTTCCATTTTTATTGAATTTTCTAGGGTTTAGATCATATTTTCCATGTGGACAGATTATGTAACTAAGTAGTAGATAAATAATACCTAGGTTTTACAAAAGTACATCTATGTCTGCTGATCACTGATAATATTAAACACCATATATGCTTATTAGTACTTTGGATATTCTCCCCTGCTAAGTAACTATGTAAACCTTTTGTCCATTTAATTAGGTCATATCCTGGCATGGTGGCCTGGAACTGTGCTCCCAGTTACTCAGGAGGCTGAGACAGGATGATCCCTAGAGCCAAGGAATTCAGGTCCAGCCTGGGCAACATAATGAGATCCCACCTCTAAAAAAATAAGAGGTAGTTCACATTTTTATTGATTTATAGGAGTTCTTTATATATGCTCTGGATATGAATCCTTTTTCTTCCATATATATTGAAAATACCTTCTTCCATTTGTTGCCTTGCATTCTTAATTTCTTAAAGATATCTTTTGAGGAAAAGAAATTTTAACAAAGTATAATTTATCAGTCAATTTCTTAATGTTTTTAGTGTTTTTCTAGTCTGTTCAAATATCTTTACCTAGTCCTAAGTCAGAAAAATATGGCATCCATCTTCTAGAAACTTGTTTTACTATTCAAATTAGTTTTATAATCCATATGTATTTTTTTTTTGTAGGTAATATTAGAAGAAGTCAAAGTTGACTTTGTATGGATAACCAACTGATCTGGTCAAGCTTTCTGAAAAGACCATCCTTTCCCCACTGTTACTGTATATATTTATCATAACTTGATGTCCATATATGCATGGAACTCTTTCTCTTCTCTCTATTCTATCAGTCAATTTACTTCTCCTTCCATCAATATCTCACTGTTAAATTAGATGTAACATAGGTCTTGTTATTTGGGGGTGTATGTCCTCCAACATTGTTATTTCTCAAACGTATTTTGATCTTTTTGTTTTGTTTTGTTTCAGACACTGCCAAAACCATAAAACAGTTTAAAATTTTTCTCCCACTCTTTCCTTTTGTACTATTTGTTATACTAATATATACTTCTACATATATTCGAAACCCCAGAAACAGCATTATCAAACTAAATGTATCTATTGAATTCTTAATTTCAACCACAGTCAAAAGGTCTAATATACATGTAATTGGAATCCAAGACAGAGAGAAGATAGAGAACAGAGATAAAAGCATAGAAGCCAAATTGAAAGAAAGGTTGACCAAATTTATTCCAAAGTGTCAGAAGACATTAAGCCACAGATTCTACAAGGTTTACCGACTCCTACTAACATCTAAAGCTTAACTGAAGCTAACTTCCAGAACTCTCTCCAAGCAAGTTATATACAACATACGCACAAAGTAAACCACACCCATCCACACCTTAGAAAAACCAGTGACAAAGAATAATTACTAAATATAGTCAGTAAAAAGGTGACTTAATATTTAAAGGACCAATAAGTGTATTTTTAATATGTTATGCTTTAAAAACTAGTATGATAAAATGTCTGAGTTTTATAGAATGTGCCCATCAATGTCTTAAAGATTTAGTTATTTATGTCAATAAATTCTATAATAGGTAAGGGATAATGAAGATCAAAAATATGTATTTTCAAAATTGTGTATGCCAAGATAATCTTTGTTTTGCTGCAGTAATAAATACCACCCTAGCCCCCAAACACTAATAAAAATGTAGCTGTCCATCACATGTCCTAATCTGGGTTGTCTGCATCTTGTTTCCTTTCTCCAGGATCCATAATGATAGAGAGTACACAATTTTAAGCATTATTTGTTACCATGACAGAGGAAAAGAGAGCATGATAATTTACTCATTGGTTTAGAAGAAGTTCTGGCATTTTATTGGCAATGGGAATCATGTAGTCACATAGTCAGTAGGTTGAAATGATGTCTAGAGAAAAAATGTAGACCATGGAGAACAATGAACAAAGGCCTAAGGGCTAGGAAGAACAATCATGGTTTTCCTGTCTCTATCCCAACTACGGTAAACAGTTTTGGAGGTGGGGAGTGGGGAGACCATGTGTGTTTTTGTTTTATATTTTTTTATTTTGTTGTTCATAGGTGTATACCACATCCAGATCTAATACAAAAATATCTGCATTATTCATCCCTGATCCAAGTTACTATTGTGTATCACCCAATCAGGCCTATAGGCTTGATGTATGATTTGATGGGGTTTGTGTTTGTTTTTCAGATGGAAAAACATATATACAGTTATATGTGGGAACATAGTATATATGGTAGTCATTAGGGCTGATCCTAAATATTCTGAATATCCTCCTTCTGAGAACATAGTAAGTTTGCATGTTTCTGCTGTTTAAGTGTGTGTGTGTTGTAAGGAAAACACATCTAAGTATTCTGAATATAAATTAATTTAGGAATTGAAGTTTATATGAATGTGGAGGAAATGGGGAAGCAAAACAAGGGGACACCCTTGTAAAAAGGCAGAGAAGCTGCCACCATAAGGTTAGGTAAACAGAGTTAAACACCTCACCGTGACATCTTGAAGAAGGTGTTTGTCAAAAACTGGCTGGAAATTGTTGTCTTTTTTAAGGAATTTCTAAGAAAGTTCCCTCCACTTATCTCGATTGACAGCAGCATAGTGGTTGTTCTCAATTCTCACCAAGAAGCAGCTGTGAATCTCACATCTGCTCACTTGTTTGCTGGTAACCACTTCCAGGGAATAATGACCTCTGTTTCTCTCCTTCTTTCTAAAAGAAGACTCTAGGAAATATAGTTCCAAACTTTTCCACTGTTATGTAGAGGAGATTTTAAAGGGGTATGGTGATTATACTAAATTTCTAATTCATAATTCAGCCATTCTACTAATTTGATGTCAGATGTAGCTTTAAAATTTCTTTTGGTCAAGGAAGCATGAGAAGTATCGTGTCAGTTCTGAGCAACATATTACTCTAAGAGTTTAAGAGTACTTACAGGCCTCCCCACACCCACTTTGCCTGCCACAGGGATGACGGAATCATGTATCAACAGGGACCTCCATCAGCCTGGGTCTCTGAGTGATTATAATGAACAAAGTTGCCCTTTAAACCCACAATGAACAATTAATATAAACAAAAAAATGAAATTTTGTCACATTAAGTCACTGACATTTTGTTACTGCTACCTGACTATCCTAACTAATACATAACAACAGTAAAATTACACACACACACACAACTCAGTGGTTTAAAGCAAGAAGGAATTATTTCTTTATGTTACATCACATTGATCTAAGGTTTATGAGGAGGTCTCTTTAGTCATCCTCATCCCAGGACCCACGCTGTTGGAATAGCCATTATATTTAATGTTGCCAATCACAGTGACAGAGGGAAAAATAACTGTTCTTGTTGGTTCTTTGAAGAAATGACCTAGTTTGGCTAAATTTTATTTGACAAAGCAAATCACAAAAATGCATTTAATTTTCAGAGTGCAGGGAAGTCCGTTCCTATCTCATGCCTAGAGGAAAAGATGGATTAGAATATTTATTAATATTACTAATGATTGCCACAGTGGCATGAAACTTAAAAGATAATAAATGACATTTACAGAATCTGAAAGGATTTTCACAAGCTAGAAAGATAAGCTTAGTTACAGGACATAAAATTCAAAAGGGATACAAATACATTTCTATATTGAAACCCCCAAGGATCAGCTCTTTAAGTTCTCAACAAACTGCCCAAGTAATCAACCAACAAACCAAATACACAAACCAAAAACGTAACGGTTTTAGATAAAAATAAACCAATTAAAAACCAAAGCTATTTTGATACAGTTTAGGGGAGACTAAGGGAATGAATTGTTTAAAAAAAAAACCTGGAAATGATTATTCTGTAGAATAAATATCCCATAATTTAATAATAACTATTTAGATATACATGGAAGAGAATTATACTTACTCTTTATTCAAAGAGGCAAAAATGTGTGTAAGTAATGAGAGAGGTTTTAGTCTAATATAAGGAAGAATTTAATGACATTTTTAGAGCAAAATAGAGGCAACAACAGCAGAAATAATGACAAAAAAAAAAACAAAGAACTAAGCAGACATTGGTAGAAAATCTCATCTATAAGTAATTAACAACGAATATAACATGCACTGTCTTACTGATGTTATTAAAATACTCTTACTGTATGAGAAACTCGTTATACCTGAGATGGTTAGAAATTGTGTTCAATTATGTATTCAAAGAAGGATATTATAGATCAGGCATAATATATAGCAAGAGAAAAGGGAGCTACTTTTGGATTTCAAATAATTTTAGCATGATATATGAAAATTTTTATTTTCTTAAATATCATACTAAATAGCTTCATATATAATTACTACATTATCTGGGCAAGAGGCATGACCCTCATATTTTCAAATAAAAAGAATCAGGTTAAAATAAAAATAAATTTGATTTTAAGTAAAAATATTGGCAGTAGCTTGTGTTCATTTTTGTGTGAAAGTACATATGAAAATTAGGGATTGACTCTTTGAAACTTAAATACATTTTTAAGTATACATAATAAAACATCTGTTCTCAAATGCTTTAATGTTGTTATATTTAATATACCTTAAAATGTG
>RJWJ010004410.1:0-76188 GCA_004363605.1 Indri indri
TGAACCAGTCACTGTGTCCTGGAGTGATGTGGGCCTCCCTTACTGCTCAGGCCACATGCCCACCTCTGAACCAGGGATGGTTGTCGTTCACTGGAACCACCTTTACTGAGAGTGGGATCCAGGAGTTCCCTGTAGGAAAATCAAGGTGACGACCCTGGAAAATGTGGGGAACGGGCAGTGGCAGTCTATAGCACAGGTGTCTTCCTAACGGAGCTCTGCTCTCTGGCCTTTTAACATGCTTTCTTAACTGGAGAAGGGAGAAAGTGGATTTAGGCTCAGTGTGCTAGAGTTGGCTCAGAGCCCTCGGCTGGTTTATCTATGCAACAGCCCACTGACTTTTCCTTTCCTTGCTCAAATTAATCCTTCGGCTACATTACTGTTTATATTCTAAAGGAGCATACTTGTTAATAAAGACCCAAATGGGAAGTGTTTCAGACCCATTTCACATACCTGGTTAAGCAGACATTGTGGAAAAGCATTCCTAAAATGGAATTCCAGAGGGAGTATCCCAGCCTCCATCTGTGTCTTTCAGTGAATTAAATCATAGAGACTTGCTGGAATATGGTAGTTCATGGACCAGTGTGCTGGGAAATTCTTCATTTCCTCATTCTCTCATCTCTCTGAGTTTCTTGAATATCTTTTTGGGGCAATGTATTGCATTTCTTGAGTGGTTATAAAAAAATGAATAAAGACATCTAGGAATGGTCAGAAGCCAAGGATTCACTGCTGATACCACTTTTGCCAAATGTCATCTAAAAGGACTTAGGTTCTTTAGCACAAGTGTCAATTTTTCTGCCAGGAGAGTTGTCCATCCCAGCTTGTAAGATACACACCAGGAAGAGACATATGATTGTGATTGACACCATCATCTTCAACAAACATCACTGTAAAAAGAAATTTACAATGGTTGAAATCACATGAGACTGAGACCAGAAAATTTGGGCAGAGACTGGTGGCGGGTGGGGTGTCCTCCCCCATACTGGCCATATGACCTTATTTCACTTGTTATTTAATTTGTTATTTAACTTGTTAGAGCTCATTTTCCCGTATGCGTGATGGACAATAAATTGACCTTACAGAAGCAGAATTAAGGGTGACAAACTGCAGGTCTTTGGGAAAGAGTAAAGCATGTTTAATTGACTTCACATGTTTAGTGTCTTGCAGGTAGTAGGTGTCTGATAAATATGTGTTGAGTAAATGAATAAAGGAGTACTTTGAAGTGACTGAAGAAAGAACTTCCCCCAAAAGGACAGCCAGTTATCCGGGACCTCTGTTACCTATGCCAGTGGCTCCCAAGTCCCGTTTTAGTAAGAACCATTACTGAGTGCCATTAGGCACCCCAGAAATTCATACAGCCAAAACCTGAACTTTAAAGTCAGAGCTGCCACAATTTCTTGGGCATCCCTAACGCTGGGTCTAAACTGACTCTAGCTCCTCAGGGGGACAGTCCTAAGTCTTGGCACTCAAGGCCCCCCGCCCCCGTCACTCCTCCCCACTGCAGGGCAAGGCACCGCTGCGGACACCCCCACTGACCTCATTCCTGTTCCTCCTGCTCAGCCCAAGCCCGGATCACACAAGGACCAGGGCTTCCATGCACGTAGGAACTTTCCATAACAGGATCCAACTGCTAATCTGCTGTCGTTTACAGCGGAACCACTGAGGGAACCACTTCCTTTCCTCTTCATCTGAAGCGGATGTGATGTTATAAAACTGACGGGGAACGTCTGTTAATTGGAAACCTAGGAGAAGGGAGCAGAAGTGCGGTTGTCCGGGGTGGTGAGAGCCCCTGGCCCTTGGAGAGAAGGCACCTTCCCGGGTAGCAGTGGGGCAGGGGACTCTCCAGAGAAGTTGCAGTTTCTGAAATGCAGTTGATGGGAGAAAAGAGTGCAGGGAAAATACTCAGCCCTGTTTGGTGCTACGTGGAGCTTCCCCCTCTGGCCACTGTCCCCTAGAACCCACGGGGGGCCAGAGTAGACTTGTTTGGTTCAATGTATGGACAGTGTTTTCCTCCTTCATGCCCAGGGGGCCTTCAGCACCTGTCCCGTAGTAGCCAATCAGTGCCCTAAATGGTAACCTATGGTTTTGGGATCTTAAAACACTTAAACTGACCCAGTATCTCATTTCCAATTACATCAAAAGATGACCCATCTAGAGAGAGAAGCAAAGAAGAAAACAGTATACATACCTATGCAGTTTTCCAATATGCTGTTAACTGTATCTTATGCACTTCTGAAGGGGTTGCTTATCCTTGGCCTGCAGCAGAGGGCAGACTTTCCTACATTATAAACCCCCCAGCAACCAACATTAAAGGTCTCAAGACACGAGAACGTCCAGACACAAGAACGTCCGGTCGATAAAATGGTAGGCTTGCAGGGTGACTAACGCCAGTGATTTAGGGGGAAAAAGTAAAACCACTTCCCCAGCTATGACTGCACTTGTCAGCTTCCCAGAGAAATGCCCTAATGGCTGATAAATCCGGCAGTGACTCCCGGCAGCCTCCTGTACTCCAGGTAAAGCAGCCACACTCAGCTCAGTAACACTGTGGCCAATGTGTACCAAATAGAAGGTTCTGTGTCTGCAAACTGTTACCAGGATGCGGAGCCCACCTTCAGCCGTGGAGACCAGTGCTTTTGTTTCCTAGCCGAGGGTGTGGGGTGGGTGCGAGATGGGAGGGGGGGGGAGAATTACGAAGTGTGGGGTGACGCTAGATTTTTGGTAAACGTAAGAAACCCTTTCTCGTGTCATGGAGGAGTAAGTTCGACAAGTTTTGGAACAGAGGAGTAGGGTCTGCCCTTCTCACACATACCCCATCCAAGGAAGGGACAAACTTCCTTTTGCAACTGGTGTTTTTAGAAACAAAGCGTCCGCTAGGTAAATTCAAATCGAGCAAAGAGTTAACTTTTATATTCCCCCGGCTTGGAGCGAACGTTTACAGGCATCTGGCCTCGGCTTTCCCGTCATTAGCACACCACGGTCTGTCACCCCGCTGGGCTTCCCAGGGGCAGTGTCTGCCCACTCCCAGTCCCCATCCCGGCAGCAGGACTTGGGAGGGTAAATGCTGCCTGGCCGATGACTTCATGGATCCCCTTTTTTTTTTCTTTTTCTTTCTCTTCCTCCCCCTGCTAGTACGAAGAAGGAAAAAAGCGAAGGAAACCTAACTATAGTAGCGTTGACCTCTCCGAGGTGGAGTGGGAAGACCGAGATGATGTGGTAAGTGATTTGTGTTCAAGCCTCGTGGAGAAGGAGCTCCATTGTACCCACTTCTGTACCTGGAGGCTACCCCAGGGTTGGCCAAGAGGCCCACCAGAGGGACACCTGGCCACCAGAGGGACGCGGAGACAATGGGCCCTTTTACCACGTTTGGAGTTTTATAGCTCTCCTGCCGGTCCGTCGGCCCAGTTGCAGACAGGCCAGCCAGCCCACCTGCTTGTGCAGCCGCTGGTGAACCCAGTGTCCTCCCCAGTGCGCCCGTTGGGGCCTGCCATCTTCAGTGCCACCTGGGTGGCATCAGAAAGCTCTGCCCAGTGAAAGGGCAGCGTGCCTGCCGGCCAAGCAGGCGCGTTCCTGGGCAGCCAGAATTCGCCTGTCCAGACCTCACGGGCACAGCTCTTGTTCTCAGAGAACAGCCTGGGGCTCTGCAGGCCCACTTTCCTCCTGCGTGGTTGGCCGCCCGTGTCCTGTGCCTCCCCAGCCCGTCCCCACTCCCGCCTGGCCGCCGCAGCACACCGCGCTTTTCCCCACATGCAGGTTCAGCCTTCCGTCCTCTGTCGAAAGCTCTCCTAGTGCCCACGCCTTAACCCCAGCAAGGCTTGTTACTTCCTCAATAAATCAGATTTGCTAGACATGCCTGCCTTTGTGTGAACCCAGGTGGAATGTCCTTAATGGAGTTGTCACTTCCCAGGTGTTCCCGTCTGGGTGCCGACTCTTCACTTTTTCTCATGGTGTCTCTGTGCCTTCCAGACACGTCCGGCATCGCGGCTCCCTGCAGTAGCTCTGTTTCTCTCCACATCCTCTGCCCTCTCTCGCCGTCTCAGCCAGCAGTGCCCGATTTTATCCCTCGCCTGTAAGATGCAAGAGCCATATCTGTTTTAGAAATTTAACCTATTTCCTTCTTTATCTGTACTGAGTCTATTGAAACACAAGTTCAGACAAAATAACTTTGTCGTTTGATAAAAGCTACTTCCTCATCCACATGCTTTCCGCATGTGCCAGTGGCCTGACACGGCGTCAGCTCAATAACTTGGTAGGGTTTTCTGTCTTCTTGTTCCCTAAACATTTTCACCAGGCTCCAGCCTACCCTTAGCACAGGTGAGGAGCTCTGCTCAGGTGTTAGGCTGCCGAGATCACATCCCACCTTCACTGCTTGCTGCCTGTCTGTCCTGGGGCAGTGATTACCCGCTCTGCACCGCAGTTTTGGTTTTTGTTCTTTGTTTTATTTTTTTCCCAATAAAATGAGCATGATGGCAGTAGTCGCTACCTCCTAGAGCCATCGTAAGGATTAAATGTATTAACCTATTAAAAGGTATAAAAGTGCTTACATCATTGTGTGGTCACAGTGAATATTCTACGAGTGGTAGCCATTATTCCTAGAGTTCTCATCATCATCGTCAGTCCTCAGGTGACCCTCTTATGAATACCTGTCTTGTGGATTTATAGTCACTAACTTGTCTCATGAATCTTTGGAGGGAACTTTCCATTGTTGTCCTTCCCCTTCCGTCTTCTCTTTATCCATTGCTGTATTTTTGGCTTGTTTTGACCTCGCTGGATCTTTCTGTTTTCTTTCCCAGAGGGCTTGAACCTCATGGCCAATGTGCTTCTCCATCCCTTCCTCTTTCCATCTTGACTAACGTGGAAGGCAGACTCGGTCATGCCCACCCTTCCTCAGAGTCCCCTGCTCCAGCAAGCACATCCTCTGCCAGGTAACACACACTCCTCTCCTCTGCCTGCTACCTGAAGAGACGTGTCACTCGGCTCACTCTAGTCCCAGCGAATTTTCAGTGGGCTGATATCTCCTTGTCCTAATCATGTTTGGGAAATGCCTCTTACTTCCTCCTGTTGTCCTTTCTCACCAAGGCTGCAGACATCAGGTGCCCGGGCTCATGTTCTTCACTTCATCTGCCCCACGGGCTGGGTTCCAGCTGTCACCATCACAGTTCCCACAGCTAATGCAAGTCCAGGGCTCTCCTTCACACAGAGTGGTCTCTGGTTGCCCCTTTGGTTTGGGGCTCTTGCCTTATCACCTTGGGAGAACGGTGCCTTTGAAATGTGAACGCCTTCATTATCAACGTATTTGACTTAAGAAAACCCAAACTACTATTTCTCTGTGGGGGATTTTCACATCACTGATTGGAGAAATTTGGAATCTACACAAAGCATCCTTGTGAATTCTGCACAAAGTCCCACACGCCCATATGCTGGCCATTGGGGTTTGCACCTAAGTAGAAGAGGACAGGGTGTAGGTCAAGGTCTGGGACAGGCCATGTCAGCAGAGCCCACTGAGGAAGCACCAGCAGAGGCTACCAATGGCAGAGACCTTCTAGAGAGGAGAACCCTATTTCTCTTGGACAGCTAGGTTCTTGAATTTAAGGACCACATTTATAACATAGACTTTGCATACTTACCCAAAATAATGTAAGTTCAAATATCATTAAAATGTATGAAAAATAGACTGGCTAAAATTAAAATAGGGAAAAAAGAGAAAAATTAGAAACCACTTAGAGGAGAATGAGCAGGACTTCTGTCCCAGTCTGCAGGATGGGTTAGGCACTGCATCGGCAGTGCAATGAGGAGAACAGATCTCTGGGAGACCCGTGAGCCAGCAGAGGACCTTGAGACGTGCACAGCCCAATATGGATCACCAGTGTGGGTCCCCTCTGGGAAGGAACAATTATCTTTAAATATGACCAGAAATTCCCAGAGATGGCTGAAGGAACTAAGGATGATTTTTGTTTTGTTCCTATTACCTCTCAGTCATTCCCAAGCTTTCCACAGTGAACATGATTATTTCTGTAAATTGAAAAAACTCATATACATAATAATGACTACCATATATTGAATTCTTTCTACATGCCAATACCATATTAAGTGTTCTCTATGAATGAACTCATTTATTTCTCACAGTGATTCTATGAAGTAGGTGTTGTCGCTATCTCCACTCTACAGGTAAGGAAACTGAGGCAGAGAATTGCTATAATGGTCCAAGGGCACACAGCATGGATCCCCACCCAGGCAGCCTGGCCCACAAAGCCATGCTCTTGACATTTGGTGTTCCATGGAAGAGGGCTTAAGTCCTTAATTCCAAGAGTCCTTGAAAACTCTATTTCAGTGCCTCGTAGCATATGGGTTATCTTCCCCGGAGGGTGCAGAAAGGATGGGAATGCCTTGTGCATAGTAGCTGCTAAATGAAGGTTTGTCCACAGGGTATTGTCGCGAATATTACCCCCGAGGCTCTACCTTGAATCCAACTGAAATCCCTTCTGTTCAGTATAAGCCTTTTTCCTACTGCCCTCTAGTCAACCCACATTTCTTCTTACCCATGATGACTCTGATGGAAAATTTCCCCAGAGTCTTTTCTTTCCAAAGCCCTTTTCTCCTGGGGCATATTTCTGAGACCTTTGGCTATTTAGTTTGTTATTGTTTATACCCTCTCTAGGGTCTGTCCAGCTCATGCTTTAGCCTTCGACGCCCAAACCAAGCGCAGCCCGAGGACCCAGGTGCCCAAGTCTATTCTCAGAAGCTGGTTGAATGCTTACTTGGGAGTGACAGATGTGTTTATCCACCACATCTCTCTTCCTCTGTCATCTGCCATCTTGTCCTGGGTTGCATGTCCTCAAGGGCTGGGAAGTACATGCTGCATGTGCACCGGGAAAGGTGAGGCTCACGTTCTAGTGTGGACAACAGCCACCATTAGGAGAATAAGCCATCACCACGTATTTGTTCACACAGCCTAAGGTGGCCGATGACTCTCTGGGGAAAGCTTCCTTAATGAGATTTACCTTGAGAGGTGAGAGCAGCAGGAGAACAATGAAATAGGAAGTGTGGCCTCCAGCTGTAACGTGGTTGGTAGGAAAGTGGGCACTTTGGAAGGTCGTCCAAGCAGCTTCAGCTCCAGCATTGCAGAAGAGAGACAGACTGGCCAGGGACTCTGGAGACACACATCTGAACTGCACAGTGCAGGGCCCCAGGGAGGCCAATCACTGTCACCAGACGGCTATTTCCGGCTGGAGGAGGTTTTACCTTTTATTTTATTGACCACGCTGTGGTGGAGCTGCTTTTGTGTTCACTGCATCATCACACTTGCAGATGCTAGATATCTGATAGGGAAAAATAAGGTATATCATCGATGCTTTCTTTGACTGCGTGTTAAGTTGAACAGCTTAACACATGTGATTTTTAATGATCACATAATATGCTGACTTGTGGACACACCAAAACGTGTTTGGAAATTTTCCTCTGCTAGGCCGTTTTTATTTTTCCAATTGTTCACTATTATAAATCCGGGCAGTGGCAAGTTCAAAGGCTATTTGGACAACTCCAAGCAGCACCATTTGATCACACCCTTCCTGCCCTAGGTCGAGACAGGTAGCCTGGTCATTCCCCATCACTCTTGCCTACGCTCTGGGTTCCTCTGCCGTCTTAGAACCTCGGGGTGCCGCTGACTTACCACGTGATTCTGAGCAAGTTGCTCCCCTTCTGGAGCCTTGGTCTCCTCAGTTAGAAAAGTGACATTTCTAGAATGTTCTGCTTCACAATGGTGTATTCTCACAGGGCAGTCTAGTGAAAAATCACCAAACCCCCTTTCCCTTCCCCCAGCCCTGACCCACAGCATTTAGAGCTCATGGAGAAGCCTACTGGGAAGTTAAAACCTCAGACTGCATGGTCAGTCTTTAAAACTTTATCTTTGATTTAAAAAATCTATAAATAATAATGCATTATTTTTATATTAATGCTATAAAATATTTAATTGTGCCCAAGTGCTTTCTCTTCTGATTTGGGAAGCAGAGGTTAAGAGCATGGGCTCAAGAGGCAGAGGCTGTGTTACCTTGGGCAAGCTTCTTACCTCCCTGCCTCAGTCTCTCCACCTATAAAATGGGGATAATAATGGTAATAATGATACCTTATAAGATAATTTTGAGGATTTTAAAACCTGTGTTTGATACGAAGTAAGAGCTCAGTAAATAGTATCTATCAATATTATCTGAACTCCGTGAGAATCTGATAACCAAAGTTTTTATAGCACCTGACTGGATCCCTGGGATCTGGGAATCCTCACTCAGGAGCACTTTTGACAGAATGAATGAAAGATGAAGAAACTGAGCCTCAGAGAGATCATAGGGCAGCTGGTTTGTGTCACTAGCAAAACTTGAACCTTGGTGTCCTGCGTTGCCTTTCTTTCCCTTGGGCTGCCTCCTTTTCATGCTGTGCCAGCACACAGGTGGTTAAGAACAGCAGTTTTCAACCTGGGGATCTAGGGAGGTCACGAAATCTATTTAGTGATTCATGAGCAGCAAATAAAAGCAATGCAGTCTACTAAAATAGGAGGTACGGAGGGGCATCCTCAGAGTAAGATGTGTTTTTTTATATGGCGCACAGTCAAAAAAGTTTGAAAAACATTGTTTTAGAGCTTGAGCATATGTACCAAACAAGCTGGAGTTTTCATCCCGACTCCTTACACTAACTGAAAGTGCAGGAGATGGTAATGAAGATGAAGATGGCAAAGATGCTGACGACAGTGGCGGTGACGATAGCCCATAGCTAATATGTATCGAGTGCTGAGGATGGACCAGGTGCTCTTCTAAATATTCACTCGTCTAATCCTCACTACA
The DNA here is from genome assembly GCA_004363605.1 of Indri indri. Taxonomy (NCBI): domain Eukaryota; kingdom Metazoa; phylum Chordata; class Mammalia; order Primates; family Indriidae; genus Indri; species Indri indri. The sequence goes on from RJWJ010004410.1 coordinate 8,826, forward strand.
ACTCAATGAGATGGGTGCTGTCATTAGTTCCATTTTGCAGAAAAGGAAACCGAGTCACAGAGAAGTACATGATTTGCCCAAGATCATAAAGCTCTGGCTCTGGAGTCCATCTCTTAACTACAGTGCTATCCTGCCTCACAAGTAGGTGTTTAATAAATACAGCCTATTTTCATTATTATTTAAGAAAATGGTGAGACTAGACTAGGCATCAGCGACCCTGGCCTTGGACCCTCCCAGGCCCTCACGCTGATTGTCCTGTACTGGTGGGAGTTGGGGGTGGAGTGGCGCAGAGGCACGGAGAGCCTTACCTAATCTCCGACTTGCCTGGGGAATGTGAGAGGGGAAGGTCCCAAATGGCTTTAGGCAGGCACCAGAAAGAGGAAAAATGAAAACCATGTTAAAGATAAATTGAGCCGTTCTTAAAAGTTAGAAAGTAGACTTAATTAGGACCAGCTCTCCCCATCCAAAACCACAAAAGTTAAAATGGGAAAATATTTCCAGAAATGCCCATTATGTGTTGTTAAAAAATATCTAGAGTAAAATATATGTTTTATTTTATACATGCCTCCAGCTAAAAATTATGCTTTTACTCTCTCTCTCTCACAGAAGATGGGAATGCTAACTCAAACCTAGACAGCCCGGAATCAAATTTAGGTTGCTTGCAAGCGTTGCAGTTTTCTATCAGCCAGATCTTACTCAAGCTCCTCCAAGGGCAAAAGAGGGAAAAGGATAAAAAACCAAGGCATGGGGCTGAGAAAGAGCCTTTTCCTGACAGGCTGTGGCATGTCAGCATTTGCTCCTATTCCATTAAATGGCCGTCTCTGTCATCTTTCATTGGTGCCCATGACGGCACATCTTTCATCACGGTGTCTGCTGTCCTCCTCTGAACTCATGGAAGGGCCACATGTAATTAGACAAGGTCAGCCAGGCGTGGGGGAGGAGAGCCAGGCTCCCTGTCCCTAGATGGGACCTCCAAAAATCAGATACAGGGTGGCTCCTGTTCCCTGCCCCATCAGCAAGGCCATTAATTGGCCCAAATTTCTCAGAGAGCATTTGAAGATGATTCATGCTATGAAAAGCTAATCCCTATCTTCCAAATGGTTGGCCTTTTTTTTTTTTTTTAACTACTGTGTAGGAAAATGTCTTTAACTTGATTATGTTTTGAAAAATGATTTCTCCATGACAAATCAGTATACTTCTGAAAACGTAACTTGTCCCCAGAGACATTCTCTCTTCATGAGCGTTTTAGCAGATTGCAGGAAATTCGTTCTCTGAGTCTCCGGATTCATCATCATTGTGCAGGCTATTTTGTCGTTCTTGTCCTGAGGTTTACATGAGCACCCCAAATTGAAGTCAAAAGTCATTTATGTGTTGTTGCTCGCCTCTCCCACATTGTGCAAGAGCAATTGGATGTTTATTCTTCAGAAGTTCTGTTTCAGAGGTCTGAGTGCAATGTGCAGACTCAACTGCAAAAGCACCCAAGGTTCGTTGAGAAAACTGCCCAGCCCTGTCATATCTCAGCTTTGCACAAGCCACCAAACGAGCCCCCAAACTGAGGATGCATGGTATCCAGATACATGGTAACTCAGAGAATAACTAACACACCGATTTTCTTTTTTCATTTTAGTTAAGAAACGCCATGGTGAATCGAAAGACGGGGAAGTTCTCCATGGAGGTGAAGAAGACAGTGGACAAAGGGGTACATTTTTCTCAAACATTCTTGCTGCTTAATTTAAAACAAACCACTGTGAAAAATTAGCTTTGAAAGCTCTATCTGGAATAAATATCTTTCACTGAGATCATTTTTCTCTTGTCTTTACTTATCTCAAACAAGATTCATGTAGTATTGTTAACCTGATCATTGTGTGTCCATTTATTTTTATTTATTTCTGAAAACTTCACCTAGCAGACTAACCATGTTTTCTTTTCTCTACGACTTTTTTTTTTTCAATCTAGAAACGGGTTTTGGTGATGACAAATGACTACTATTATACAGACATCAAGGGTACTCCTTTCAGGTAGAGCTGACCATAATACATGGACATTCCATCAGACCCATCAGTTGTGTTTGTACAAAACCTGCTGACGCTCTCAGAGCTCATCATCTGAAGATAACCAAACACCCTGCCGAAAGGCTGGAAAGAGTGAGGAAGGGGCTTTTCCCAGGCTGCTTTTGTTTTTGCTTTCCAGAAGGGGGGAAGAGGGTTCAGGCTCACCTAGGAGAACTCACTCAATTTGTCATGGCTTTGCATCTCATTATCAAGCAAATAAGCTTTGGGGGTTCCCACTAAGGGTGGAGGCGAGTTCAGAGGGTTACCAAGGTCCTCAACCATCTAACTTGCTCCCTCATGAGTTCCATTTCGCTTTTTATTTCCATGACCCAAAAAAACAATCCTTCAAACCTGGAGGTAGCATATCCATCCACACATGTTGTGCTTCCATTTCAATTTCTCTGAACTGTCCTTCTGTGCTTGTCTACCTTTGAATCCTGTTGTTTCTCTTTGTAACAGTCCTGAAAAATGGCTTTGCCTCATTGCCTGCTTTCAGATGCGTATGTAGCATTCTAAAGTTTCCCTGCTACTATTAACTTAGTGTTGTAACAGGTTTTGTAAAAAGTTATTGCAGGAGGGCTGCTTCCTGTTCCTGAACTGGTGTCTCACAGACCTAAGGAGAGAAAGAGCTTACTGACAATTGATTAATCTGCAAAATAAATTCTAGCGTTGTGTCATATACTGCCAGAGATCATGAGTGGATTCCATTTGGAACCAAGAGCAGTCAAGGACATATGAGCTGATAAGTGGGTTTGCCAAATGAAGAGACTATGTTTTTAAAATATATTCTCTTATTTTTGGCCAAACCAGAAAGGAGCTTAAATGAAGCCAGTGAGTGTGAGAAACCTGTTAGACTAGGGAGAGATTGGGCAAAGAAGCCTGCCACACAAGATGGCGGCTACACTCAGGTGGTAGTGGAAGTTTTCGTTTTTGCCAGTGAGGAGGGGTCAATTTTCCCCTGTCCCAACCTCTAGGGTCTGGAGAGACCCATTTCCAGCTGAGTTCAGGGCAAGGATGTGTAAAGAGCAGGGCAATAGCCCTCGGGAGGGCGTCCGAGGAAAGGGCTTGCTGGAAGGGCCAGCAGTTTGCCACAACTCTTAGAAAAACACACAAGAGAATCCAATTGCTGCTGGCATTTCCAATCAGAAATTACTTTGAAGAAACTGATTGAACCTAAGAGAAACCAACACCAACAATAATCAGTGGGGTTTTGAAAGTAAACTGGTGGAAAAATTGTTTACATAACATGAAATGGAAATGTGAAAATGGAAAATAAAAAAATGTTAGCCCACAAGTCTACTCCAGTCAATGCCATGAGTTTCAAGGTCTGCTCTGTTTGTCTGCACAGTTTAGGTGTGGCGCTCTCCAGAGGCCATGGGAAATATTTCTTCCGTGGGAACGTAACCATCGAAGAAGGTAAGATGCCCTGGCTCATGTTATCCTTTGGTGTGGGATGAAAGCTCCAGAGCCAGCTATTGAGTTAACTGAAGAACTTGTTCATCTGTCCAAATCTCTAGCTAATCTCTTGGGCGTTGGACTTACATACATGCCCATTTGATATCACCTTTTTGCCTGTTGTGCCTGGGTTTCAGAATGGCAGGAACCTTGATTTGTGATTGTGATTTAATTTACTTATATTCTTCTTTAATCCACAAAGTTATTGAGACAACTCACAGGAATCATCCACCAACTATATTCTTCTCATATGTAAAAATCAGTACCAGGAGAAATACAAATTAATGTTAAAATTCAAGCCCAGGGGGCAAAAATGAAAACAAAGACATTGAAGCCTTAGTCTCCCACACAGTTGAGCCACAAATTTCACTTGTGTTTCATGGCAGCCCTGCTATAAAGAGAAATGTGACTATTTAAATGATTTACATAGGTTAGAAAGAGTAAGTGCACCTGGAGGTTCCCAGATCCTCTTGTCTTCATAAAGCATGGGCGCACAGTGAACTCCCAGGAAACAGAAGCAGTTGTTACAGCTCTTTAAACTTTCAAACTGCTATCACACATGTACTGTCCTTTTCATCTCCTAACAACCCAGTAGTCCAGAGATGGTACATTTCCAGTATCAGGAGCTCCCAGGGAGGGGTGAGCATGGTCCTCTGCAGGGCTCCATTCCCCAGGTGGCCTGGAGTGAGTCACTTGCCCATTCTGGGCTTTGGGCTTTGCATGTCCTCAGGGAAAGTTGGACCAGACCAGTACTCTTTCTGGGTATCCCCGGGGAGGAAGGCCAAGAACACTCAGGTCGGTTATGAGCCCAGTTTTAATTGATTAGAACAGGTTGCAAATGAATGTGGTGAACTTCCAGAAGCTGGGCCCCCCGTGGCTCACTCAGATGATGTAGCAGGGAATGAAGAATGGGGTCGATGGTCCCTGAGATGCTGCGTCCCATAGGCAGCCTTCTGGTTTGCTGCTGGTCATCCCTGCATTGTGTCACAGGTGTTCATTTTTGTCTCCCCTGTGATTGTGAGATCTTACAGAGCAGAAAGCAGAGCGGAGAGGCTCACTAAAGTGGCAGAGCCCAGAGCATGCCCACCACAGAGCTAACTGCATGGGTTCTCTTCCCAGAGACATGCAAGAGAAAACAGGCAGCTTTGTGACTTGGGCAGGACACTCTCTAGGATGTATTCTCAGAAAGCATATTTTAACTTTTAGAATTTTCCAGCTCTGTGGGTCATGTTGGTTCTGTGGACATCACTGCTCATGAAGCCAGAAAATGCATGTCTAAGGCATCTGAGGTCAAGCTGAGAAAACAGCTCATGGTCAGAACAATAGAAAGAGAGGTTACGAATGGATGACTTGCCTCTCCTGTTTCCGTCCCCTTAGTCAGTCGATCCTCAATACGTGGCCCTGTTCCTCCCTGCCTTTCCCTTCACCCCCTCCCTCCCTCCCTCCATCTCTCTCTCTCTCTCTCTCTCCACTTCATACACACAGTTGTTTTGCATTGTCTTTGGGATCATATTTTTAGTCCCTATTTTCTTCCTGTATGTTCCACAGCTGTTAGGCGAAGGAGTCCCATAGAGAGAATTTCAGAGCTCACTGTAACCGCCATGCAAGAAATTAGTTTGAACCCTCAGCAAGGGGGAGAGTGTCTGGTTATCCATACAAATGAGGTCAGATCTTCCTCTCTCGGTTGGTCTTCTGTAAATAAAAGGACTTACAACCCTGCCAACTTTGCTGAGTCACAGAGCCTAAGAAAGCTGCTTCCCCTTGGGCTAGCTAGGAGAGGGTCTTGTCATCTGTGGGAGGCATGGCATAATTATTGCTCTCTTCTTCTCTCGGAGAGGGGAGGAGTTCCTTAGGGGTGACAACCACACTTCCACAGGATCTTCAGTTTTCCACATGCTTTGCAATGCCAGGTATTACAAAGATGGTGAACAGGTAGAATTGCTAGAAAGAAATGTAAGGTGTCATTACTGAGGTTGAAGGTATGGGCTATAGTTCTACCTGCTAAAATCATTTCATTTCTGAATCTCCTTTGACACTTGGTATCTTTTATATGAATTTACGCGATGATCAGTAAATTACAGTGTACGCCATGATCATCAGCAGTATCAATCGTCATTAGATGTGATTTTGTCAGAAGGACCAAAATCAGAGACGAGAGAATTACAGAACAATGAAATTTTCAGGGTCTCATCTGTGAGTCCGGTGAAATGTAGCCAGAGAGGGTTTGTGGATGAAGGTTAACTGGAACTGAAACTAGAAAGACAGAATTGACATCCTTAACCCAGTGTTCCGGAAAGGTCCAATCCCCTCCCGGGGCCACTACATTTGTCCCTCCTCCTGCCCTGTGCACCCCCCTGTGGTGTCCATGGCTGCCCTTCGCCTTCTTCAGGTCTTTGTTTGAAAGTCACTTTCTCAGTGCAGCCTTCCTGACCATCATTGGAATGTAAACTCTCAACTCTTCTCATCTCCCTCGGCCCCCGATCCTTGTTCCCTGCTCTCTTTTCCTTCTCAGCCCTCACCTCCATCGGTTATGCTATGTATTTTAATTTAATTTACTTATGTCTTTTCTGCCACTGGAAATTAAATATGATGAAGGCCGTGATTTTTGTTTTGTTCACTGCTATATTCTTAGGGCCTATGTTCTCAGTACCTGGCATGTAGCAGATGCTCAGTAAAAATACTGAAGGAAGGAAAGAATAGGGGGTGGGCAGGAAGAAGGAAGGAAAGAAGAAAGGAAGGAAGGAATGTTGGTTGGTCGGGAGGGAGGAAAAGAGAAAAAAAAGGATGTATGGATGAATGGATGGATGGATTGTTCTTGGGACTGCTCACTGTCCCATTTAACCATTTTGTGGAGTTTGTGAGTTATACAATATTGTCTGTACTCATAGCTGGTATAATTCAAAGATTTGACATGGCATTCCCAAGGTCATTCAACCAGTAGGTGCTGGAACCTGTATATAGCCACTTGGGCCATATAGGATGATATTTAATCTAATCTATTTTTGCCTCCTGTAAAATCAAGCAGAATTGTGTGGTAGGTCTAGGATTTTGCTGCTTATTTTATACATTTGTATCTGGGGAGGAAACTAGAGTCCTAAGTGCAGTAGGATACTATTGGTCATTTAAGAAACTGACTGACTTCCTAAAACAGGCTAGAGGCATCATCAGAGTTCCTGAGGTCATCATTCAGAAGTATCTGTCTGCTGATAGCCCATTGAAATCAAGTCACATGAAAATGCCTGGAGAGAGAGAGAGTGATTTTTGCAGTTAGGGTGGTCTGGGGCATCCTATAAAAACTTCCAGATTTCCTGCAAACCCCAGCTCCTCTAGCTACCTTCCCAGCCCAATGACTTGTTTTTACTTAGGATCCTGTAACAACTAGTAATTTGTGCTGGTCAAAAACACTTGAGTATTGACAGTTTCATATTATTCAACCTATAATTTCTCCTTCACAACCACCCATCAGTTTAGGGACTATTATTATTCCTGTTTTTCACATGAAGAAACTGACATTTAGAAAAGTAAAGTACCTGCTAACATCACACAGGAGTTGAGTGGCCTAGCCCAGTTCCCAACTCGGACTATATGGTGCCCCAGAGTTGGTGTTTCTAACCATCATCCTGTTGAGCTTCTCCCTAAGGATGCAGCAGTGTATCATTTATCTTCAGGGGGTTAAGGCTTTCCTGGGACATACATCTGTGGAAGGTGACAGTGCTGGCTAAGTGAGGTGGAGAGGGCAGAGAGTTCTGCCTGGCAAGAGAACGTGTACTTTGCTTAGAGTCCCTGTTCCCAGGGAGGCCCCTTTGGGGTTTGATATCTACCCTTAACCCACCCAACAGCCTTACCATGGAATATTTGAAGCACACAGGAGGATGAGGAGGAGTGTGCCGGGCGTGGTGGCTCACACCTGTAATCCTAGCACTCTGGGAGGCTGAAGTGGGAGGATTGCTTGAGGTCTGGAGTCTGAGACCAGCCTGAGCAAGAGCAAGACCCTGTATCTACTAAAAATAGAGAAAAACATTAGCCAGGCAACTAAAAATAGAAAAAATTAGCTGGGTGTTGTGGTATGCACCTATAGTCCCAGCTACTCAGGAGGCTGAGGCAGGAGGATCACTTGAGCCCAGGAGTTTGAGGTTGCTGTGAGCTATGATGATGTCTCCAAAGAAAAAGAAAAAGAAAAAGAAAAAGAAAAATAAATCTCAAGATGAGAAGGATTGGTATTTACTCATTAACCCCCTCTCCTTGACCTTCAGGCCTGCATGACTTAGAACACCCCGATGTGTCCTTGGCCGATGAATGGTAAGAATTAAACAATCCTTCATTGGCATTGACATCCTTTGTTGCCCTCTTGGATATCAAATTGTTTGTGCCCTCTTCCCCAGTTTTCCTGGTTCAAAGGCAAAGGAAGGAGTTGCTGTAAATATTTATATACTCTTCTTTTGGCTGTATCGTGTTCCTAGGTCCTACTGCAACACTGACCTACACCCTGAGCACCGCCATCTGTCTCAGTTAGAAGCTATTAAGCTCTACCTCAAAGGCAAAGAACCTCTGCTCCAATGTGAGTGTGCTTCCAAAAGTGTGCTGGCCTGCATGTGGTGCTGGTGGGGGGTGAACTCAAAACCATTTTTCGCCTCAGTTTTCAAGAGAAGCTTTGCTTTGGCAGACACTATCAGTCCCATGAAATCCAGCCAAATACCTGCTTCCTGTAGGAACAGGAGAAAGAATGTGGGTTGCCCCAAATCGCACAGAATCCCCAATCCCAGTTTAACCCTTTGCATTGGGTGTGTTCCCCTGCTGAACCATTTAGTCAAGCAACCGAATAAGATGGAAATATTAAAACGAGGAAGGGACTTTAAGTATTTGCTAATCTAGCTCCCTTATTTTACAACTGAGAAAGCAAGGCTGGCAATAGGACTTGTCTCCTCTGAGGCCATCATCTAGGATCTCCTGGTTCTCCCAAGACTGGGGTCACCCCAAGGACAGGCTGCCTCTCAGGGTGGTGTAAGTTCTTCCCTCCTCCTCCCAAGTGTCCTCAGGGGGAAGCTCCATAAGAAATGGCCAGTGGCTGTGCAGAGGAGGCAGAGAAGAGCAGCAGCAGACCCGGATGCTCCCAAAGGCGGGAGCATTCCGCACACTCTCTCAAGATAGCTCTAGTAACTAAAATTGGGGCTGGGGGAGAGCCGCCACAAATAAGCATGGCGCCTGCCCCCACCGCTAACAAGCATCACCTATTCGATGATGTGAAAAGTGCCTTACATATGTTATCTTTACGCAATAACCACAGCAATTCTAGGAGAGAGATAAAGGGATTATCCAGCTACTAAACAACATCTTCATAGAATGGATTTCCTTTTTGAGACACTTTGGAAGGGAAAGGGTCAGGTGGATATCGTATGAGCCCAGTTGTTCGTTTTTTTTGATTCTTTAATGACATATTTAAAAAACAAAAGTATAGACATAATGTAAAAGATACATTTATAGTCACCGTCCAGCTTAACAAATCTTGGTATTTTGCCATATTTGCTTCGGGTACTTCTTGAGGAATGGAACGTTATAGCTACTGTTGCAGCCCCATGTAACCCGGCTCTGTCTCATTTCCTCTCCGAAGAGAATGACTATCTGATTAGTTCATCACTCCCGTGTACCTTATACTATTACCACATATGTAGGTATCCCTAAATAATAGGTAGCATTATTTTTATTTTTTTGTATATTAAACTTTATATATAACGTATGGTATAATATATGAGTTGCTGCATATAGTATTATAATACATATAATACATATGTGTGCTCTAATTTGTTCTCACTCATTATATTTCTGAAATTTATTGGAGCTTATCATTTAGCTTTAATGTATTTGTTTGAATTACTGTATAGAATTTCACTGCATAACTATATCTCAATTTATCCATTTTCTTACTGATGATGAGTTAAGTTGTTTCCAGTTTTTGCTTTTCAGCAAAGCTCTACTGTGGTTTTGTTTTTGTTTTTGTCCCCAGTCAGGGTGAGGACTGGTCTGCCTCCTGTGATATTAATAATTAGCTTCCCTCCTCTGTGGAGTGATTAGAGAGCTCTAGGCGAGAGAGCCCTAGGCAAGGATGCCTAGACTCATGATGTCCGCCTCATTCCTTGGCCTCTTTCACAGAGCTCTACCAGGAGTCCCTTTGGATAAGGACAGATATTCTCCTTGAAAGTGAAAAAATTCTTAAATGGAAGGCATCACAAAATAATAGTCCCAGTAGTCACTGAGTTATGGTGTGCCTTTCCCGCATTACAACCAACTGAGACCAGGGCACTGAAGAATTGCTCTGGAGGTTTTACTAAAGCACAGAGATGGGGATGTCAAGACGCAGCTGTTCAAGGAGCACTGGCCTCTGGTCTCCAAGTGCGGGAGTCAGTGTGCTGGCCCATGGCGTGCACTGTGCGATGGGAGAGAAAGCAGAAAACTGAAGTGTGAGACACTGAAGCCTCTCAATTTACTATCGTCCCATCCAAATGCTTCAGAGGCCCCTGCATTGCAGGCGTATCAGGTGTCAGAACTGTTTCATATTTTCAACTGGTAGGAGGTTGACTCATAAGGCATCTCACCATGTAAGAAAGTAGCCTGCAGATACTGCACAACGAGCCTCCCGTTCCCTTCTTCTAGCCCAGCCAAAGCTGTCTTCTCATCTGTCCCTACCAACAGGTGACAAGGAATTGATCCAAGAAGTCCTCTTTGATGCCGTGGTGAGTGCCCCCATCGAAGCGTACTGGACTAGCCTGGCCCTCAACAAATCCGAGTAAGTGGTTGCACGTGTCCCCCTTCCATGACCATTTCCTCGCCAGTGCTCCAAAATATGGTTATGGTTTAGAGAACTAAGCTGTTTCAGGGGCCTGGTGTTAAAGTTCTTTAATTTTTCCCAAAGCTCCAAACCACAAAAGCTAGAGCAGATTAGCGGCTCGGGCTTGGATGGCAAGCTCCCGGGTTTGACATATAATTTGTTTGAATTTTAACATTACATGAAACTCAGTATGCCGAGGTAGGGTGACACTTCCAAGAGAGAGGGAGGCGGAAGGAGCGTTTTGTTTTCTGCCTTGCCACAGCTCCCTCTACTTCAGTCTTGAGGGAACTCGGGATCCGGGCCAGGTTCGGTTGTAGAGTAGGATGGAGAAGGGAGAGCTCTATTTCCTAGGGCGTCACATGTAGCCCGGCGGTTTCGTATCCGAAGAGGAGGACGGAGGCTGTGGGAGGAAGGCAGTGGTAACTGATGAAAAAGACTAGGGCGGGAACTGCCTCAGCAGTTTATTTTTATTATTATTTTTACTACTATTTTAAGTAGGCGATTAGAGATTAAGAATAAGAAGAAAAATCATTCCTGTTACCTTATATCTTCTTGTGATACATTCATTCATTTCTCTCCACTTTTCTAATCTTCATCAGTTCATCCCCTCTCTTTATCTTCCCTTCTGTCCCATCTAGCGTTCATTCTGTTCTCATTGCCATTCATGCTTTCATTAGGTCTTGACTGTGTGTCTGTTACGTGCCAGGCACTGAACTAGGTGCTGGTGACATGGAAGTAACCCAAACAGATGGGGTCCTTGCCATCGTGGTACCTGTGGCACATAGTGCGCTACAGTATTGAGAATCGTGGTAACTGCTTTGAAGGAGCAGCAAGGACACGTGGATTGTAACAAGATCTAGAGTATACGGGGAAGACAGGAATTAGGTTAGGGAGCACTCCAGGAAGATGGAACAGCATGTGCAAAGGCCCTGAACTGAGAAAGTGTTTGACGCATTCGAGGAATTTAAAGAAGGTCAATATAGCTGAAATATAGAAGGTAGGTGGAAGATGTCAGGACATGAGGCTGTAGAGGGGCCAGGTGTCTTAGGACTTCGGGAGTCAAGTAAAGGATTTTGAATTTTTTACTCAAAGTATTAGAAAATCATTGATGGATCTTAAGAAGGGTAGGAAGATGATCAGATTTACATTAAAAAACCTCTGTACTGCTGTGTGGAGAACAGAGAGTAATGGGGTAAGAATGATATTAAAGGCTCCTACAGCATTCCAGGAGGGTTGCCACTTGAACCAGGGCAGTGGGCACAGAGAGTAGAGGTCTACTTGTCACCTGCCTCAGAGGTAAGACCCCGCCCCCACCCCCGCGACATGATGTTGGGTTTGCTGTGTGAGGACAGGGATATGCTCCCTCAGGGATCATTTCCAGGTTTATGTCATGACACCTGGGTACATGGTGCCATTTGCTAGGAGAGAGACACTGAAGGAGGATCAGGTTTGGGGCGGGGCATGGCCAGAGACCCCTCTAGACACTGTGGCTTAAAGTGGTTGAAAGTCTTCCAAGTGAAAATGTCAGGTAGGCTGTTTACTGAGTGAGTCTGAAGCTTCAAAGAAAGACTACCATTTTCATTATACTTGGGAGTGTCCTTGGACTGCTTACCTACATGAATTTATTCCCTGGGGCACTGGAAAAGAATTAAGCTTCCCTGGGGTTTCTTTTTCTAATGGATGTGGAAATGTTTCTTTTGAGCTCTCATGAAACTCAAAATCTTGAGCAAAGATTGCTGATTCTGATTCATTCCTAACACATACGGAAGATTTTCAAAATGGTAGCTTGCTTTGTAGTCCACATCTGTAACTGATTGGACAAGCCTGGCTGTCCAATTTGGTGTAGGCTGTAAGCAGAAACAAATGCACAGTGGTGGTTTTTATTCAACCCTTAAATACTTAAAGGTAGTATTGACCACCTTGACTGCCGTCAAAGATGAAGTAACCAGTGATCTCACATTGAAGATGACATGGATAGTGCTTCAGATCAAATTGCTACTAGCATCTAGGACAGAGAAGAAAACTCAAGTATTGGCATTTTCTTCATACTTTTATTGTAGGATAAAATTATGTGTTTGTGGAGAAAGGCCAGTTGCTCTTTTCAAAGGAGAAGCATGCATTGTAAATCTCCTGAAGAACAAGCTCAAACATTATAAAACTTGCCTTGAATGTTGAAACAAAATTATTTTTAGTGAATTTTTTAAATCAGTTTTCCTTGCTGAGGCCATCCTTGGAGTTTCTATTTGTGACATCCTACAAGGCTATTTGAAGAAGCCATTTCTTGCCTCATCTTTTGAGGGTCGGTGGTGAGACTAAAGCCTGTGCTCTGGTGGAAGTTATAAGTCGGTGCCCCTACAGCTGTGTGGAAGTCAGATCCTATTCCAGCTATGTGGAATTTCAGGCTGTGGGATGCAGCACATTTGGGTCAGTGGCTCAGTTGTTTATTCCCTCGAATGGCAGATTCTATTAATGATCTCAGGCTAGACTCGGTAGCATCGGTGCAGAAAACTAATCCTAAGGATTTCTTCCTCTGCTTAAAGCCCTCCCTATTCTCAGCCTGCTCTCTCTGAATTTATACCCAGAACCGTGAGAGAAAGATGGGTTAATGGTTGTAAGTGCGTTTTTGTCATGTTGCTTTTGTTGGCAGGAAGTTCTTCAATTTTCTTGCGAGTATCACCATGAAGACTTTTGTAAAGGATAAGAGTTTTCATTCTGCGCTTTGAGCATGTGTGTATGTGTGTGTGTGTACATGTGTGTCTGTGTGTGTGTGTTCCTATAAGTTCTGTTGAAGTTCAGGTTTCAGAACTGCTATGTTGAAAATCATTCCACGAGTCTTGAAATACAAAAGCCATGATCTGCTTACTGTCTGGAAGCATCTCCTGATGTCTGCTGTTCTGTTTCAGGAATTCTGACAAGGGCGTGGAGGTCGCCTTTCTCGGCACTCGCACAGGCCTCTCAAGAATCAACCTGTTTGTGGGGGCCGAGCAGCTCACCAATCAGTAAGTGTAGGAAGGCTCCTCTGCAGGGGCTCCGGGAGCTCCTGAAACGGGAAATTCAAAGGGAAGCGTGTTTCACTGTTTGATTCCACCACTGGTAGAAACAAAATTCAGGCCACCGCAGGCCTGTTAAGATTTTTCCTTTCTGCTCCACCATGGGGGCCCCAGCGTGTGTGCTCACCTGCCTGCTAGCCCCTCCACAACCCTTTGTTCCTCACGCTTGCTGGCTTCTGTCCACCGTCCTGGAGTCCTCTCCTGCTCTGGTGAGTCATTTCAGAACCCTGGGAGGCGGTGCCGCTGCTGGGGGAGCCACCAGAGGGAGGGAGCGCTCATCTCCTGACAAATGGCTTCAGGGCATTCAGCTGTTGTGCAGCTATGCTGAGGAATTACTGCCTGCAGAAAAATCAGTGTTTCAAGCCTTGTTTATTTGTTTATGTTTTAATAAACCTCTGTGCCTCTGTACTTAGCCAGAGGGACTGCAGATCTCCACAGCCAGGGGTGGGCTGTCTGGGGGGACTGGGGGTTTGACAATGTCTCTTTGTACTTCCAAGGAGACCTGTTTGGACAGTGGGCAGAGATTAGCTGAGTCCACTACCCAGATGCTCTTTAAGCCACTGCTCAGCCCCTGTGTCTTCAGAGAGCCACGGGCCCTTAACTCACCAAACGGGTGTTTCCCCAGAGCTGGTGGGGAATCTGTGAAGTCTTTTCTGAGGCTGTTAGTGTCTTCTCCCCATTTCTTTTCTCTGAAGCAAGAGAAATTATTAGGCCAGGGACAAATGGATCATGAGATTCAGAAAGTTTGACTGTGGCTTGCAAGTGTATGTGTGCGTTCACAGGTTACCAGGGATCATCACACACCCTGACCTGTACGGTCCCTGAGGCTGAGTAACCAAGCCACACGGGGTGGCTGCAGATCTGAGAGGTGTTGGCACCAGGGGCCCACGGAGGCAATGCTCCCTTCCTGTCTAGCCTGAGTTCAGTGGTGCTGCTTGCCTCTCTTAGACGAGGCCCTGACACCAACCACATAACCTTATAAAACCCCATCTGGTAAATGGCAGATTGATCGATCCTTAGATAGTTTGGGAGACTGGCTTTGATTTCTGTCCTAGCACTTTGGCTTTCTTGGTATCTCACACTTGTCATTTATGAAATCTGCCATAGTTGGGACTTGATTTTTTTTAAAGCTTTTTTAGCCCTGTATCCCCCTAACAATTATTTTTCTAGAGAGCAAGTTCCTAGGAAGGACTAGTAATGCTGAAATACACATTGCCTTCTCTTGTTAGCACTCAGAGAGGCAAAGGGAGACACAGGAATAGATTTTCTTTTACTCAGGGAGGAAGGATGCTGCTGGTACTGAGATTAAAACAAGCAAACAAAAATAATAACAAAATATGAAATCTTGCTAGTCTGATACCTATGTTATTGTGATGGATTTAAAAGACAACAAGACTACACTGGGCTGTGTTTCTGGCTCGTCTCACGTGTGCGTCTTCGTTCCCTTCATCTGAAAGGTGAGGGTAATGATCTCTTTTAGTTATTGTGAGGATCAAAAAATTATAGCTGTAAAACTGCTTTGGGAAGCTAAATACCTACATTAATGAGTTCTGTTCCCTGTGGCATTACTGTGACCCAGAGTGGGTACTCATATACTATGTGGATGGATGAAATAATTCTTCTGTCTTCATATCATTGGGTCATATAGAGCTGTGGTCCCCAACCTCTGGGCTATAGACCGGAACCTGTCCATGGCCTGTTAGGAACTGGCCGCACAACAGGAGGTGAGCAGTGAGTGAGCAAGTGAAGCTTCATCTGTATTTGCAGCCGCTCCCCGTTGCTCACATCACCGCATAAGCTCCGCCTCCTGTCGGATCAGCAGGAGCATTAGATTCTCATAGGAGCGTGAACCCTGCTGTAAACTGCGCATGTGAGGGATCTAGGTCGCACGCTCCTTATGAGAATCTAATGCCTGATGATCTGAGGTGGTGATGTGAGTGCTGGGAAGTGTTTGCAAATACAGACTGTCATTAGCAGAGAGGTTCGACTGCTCAATAAATGTAATGTGCTGGAATCATCCCCAAACCATCCCTGTCCCCCTCTCCCCACCAACCGCCCCTCAGTAGAAAACTTGTCTTCCATGAAACCGGTCCCTGGTGCCAAAAAGGTCAGGGACTGCTGAGAGGCCCTAACATCTATTGTCTTGGAGTCTTTTTCTTGCCTGTCCCCTCCCACCAAATGGTATTCATTGAGATCCAGCAATTTGGATACACTCTCTGAGCCAGGACTAGAAAATATTTAATGTTTCTGATTTTTGTTTTAGTTTTTGTTTTTGAGTAGGATATAAAAGGAAGTGTTATCGGGCAGAAAACTTGATAATATAAAGTCCCCACCCTGGAATTAATTTCTACTGTCATCAGTCTCCTACACTGAGATTCCATCTCCTATCCCTACCGCCTGCATTTGGAAGTGGGTCAGTTATAGTTCATGGCCTCTGTAACTCTGGAACCATCATCCCCAGTGGTGACAATGTATTTTGTGCCTTCAGTGTGACCTCTCACATCACTATGCGTACAGCATCTGGTGATGTTAGCCTTCTCAGTGCAGTTACTGGTCTCCTCTGCAGCCCTAAGTTTAAAAGATGACCAGTTTACACCTTCCATTAGAACTCCAGGGAACAAAAGAGACTCTTGGGCTTTTAAAATCTCATATTTTTGTTTGAGCTCATTTTCAGGTTATATGACATCCTTCACATATGATCTCATGTTGTTCTGATAGCATCGTGGTGAGTGCAGCATTCCTATATTCCCCTTTTGTAGATGAGTAAGTGGGGGCTCACAGACTCAGTTACTCACCCAGGGTCACCCAGCTCTGCCCAGAACCTGGACCTGGCTGACACAGCACCACAGTAGCCCCCAGTATCCAGAAGCCTTCATCTTCTCAGAAGGATCTTCCTTCCTGAAGAATATTTCTGGGATTCTGCAGAATCAGCTCTCCCCTTCCTGCTTCCTCCAGAATCACTGCTTGGTGGTTGACAGGGGCCTCCAAGGTTTCCCAGCAACCGGACCCTTTCACATTCACACCAGCACTAATGGAGACCAAGTGTGCTCCTGCTTGTTGCCCTGGGTGCCAGCATTGTCCTGGGCATCAGGGCACCAGGTACCCAGATGTGCAGCATTCCAAACCATTCCCAAAGCCTGAATGTCATCATCAATCTAAGTGAAGACCACCTTACACCTTCTACCCAAGCTAATATCCCATCTACCATGACTCTGGCATTGAAAGGGCACCTGTTGCCTGTGGTGATGTGCATGTGACCACTAAAAAGATCTGCCAGGAGTGAAGACACCTTCGCTCAGCCGTGGCTATGTCCCTGGCCCAGTGTGGAAGGCAGCTGTTCATCCTGCCAAGGTCTGGGCAGTAGAGGCTCCTCCCCGCACATGTTCAAGTCAGGTTTATGAAGAATCTCATGTCTAAAGAAAAGAAGTAAAAGGCTAAAATTTCAATATTTGTGAAGCCAAATGATTTTAGGATCAGGAACCATTAGCACCGAATAGAGCAGCACCGGGAGGAGCTCGTCTATCACGCTGAGCCTTGGAGTCCCTGTGCCCAGCATTCTGATTAGCATGGGAGGTCCCTGCATCTTCTCAGTCCTGCTCATGACTCCCAAGTTGGCCTTGGCCTCCTGAATGAGAATAGAGTGCTTTGCCAAATTTTAAAACAGTTTTTAATGTGTGGAGAGTCATCTTGTCAGCAAGAGTCAGTAAAGAAATGTAGGCGCTATGCTGTATCAGACCATTTTTGGTCTACAATGACCAGTTCTAGTAGCACAAACTTTTATAGCAGATTTACAGAGTAGAGCATTTACAAAGGAAGGTGGCCCTACCAATGAGGGAATTTGAAAGAATTAAGACATTTTATTTAAAAAAGATATAGGAAATTGTCTTTAATACTTGAGGAGCTCTTATCTGGATACGAGATCTGATTAATCATGTGATCATTAAGCATACACTGAGTGCCTACTGAGAGCCGGGCCCTGGAGATACTGAGAAGAAGAAGGTCCCAGCCCTTGGGGAGGAATTAGGACATGCTTGTGCCAGTTACAGGGAGGCAGATTCCACAACCATCTCAGAGCTGGAGGGTGCCCTCTAATGACCTGGGCTTCCTCTCTGAAATGTGGACTCTCCATCTTTGGCGGAGCTCATGGGAACACTGGTTTGCCATACCTGCAGCTATAGAATGCTTTCCTGAACCAGGTGCCGAGTTTAGGAAACCAACTAGTTATAACTTAGCATAAAACTTTCTCTCCATGGTCCATGTGATCCAACTCCATGCTGCAAGTTCTGGAAAGTGGTGCCATTTCTGCTCCGTCTGATGGCCTTTTCCTTACCTACACATTGTCCGCTGATTGGTCTCCCTTCCTGAAAAATGTCTGCAGAGTGTGGACTAGCCAGGCAGTCATTCCCTCCCGAGTTGCACCATATCGACCAGGATGGGACACTCAGTACTGGAGAGTAAATGTGACTCTCTAGAGATAAGTCAAGTCAATGAACATGCATTGGCTTGAGTATGTCTAAGGCTCTATGGAGAGATACGCAAATGTGAACAAAGCTCCTGTGCTCAGAAGTCTTGGGAGCCTTGGGGAGGGGACTTGGCAATTGTGCAGATAAAGCCAAGAAAATGGACATATTTGTGACAGTGACTGGGAGTGTGGGGGCCAGGGTGGGGTAAGATTTTGCACGTGTCTCTGTGGGTTCATGAGGGAGGTGGTATAGGAGCTGCCCCTTTGGAGAGGGAGAGAGGGTAAGGAGAATGCATGCCGCCTTCCCCTAGATGGAGACACCAGGGGTGGAGGGAGGGCACTGGGAAGGGCGGGGGATTCACAACGAGGATGTGAGCAGCCCTGTTGTTTGGAGAGTAGGCAGGTGAGCAATTCAGGTGCAAAGACCCTGATGTGGGCCCACTTTAACCTCCTTCATGCTTTTTCTAAGAAGAGTGATTTGCCTTTTTTACACTTGTTCTGAGTAAGATCTACTTAAGAAGTTGATTCTCCCAAGGGCATGTGTACATCTGTGTGGGTTTCAAAGCCAGACTAAGCTTTCTGTTTTATTTTATTTTATTTTTCTTGCTGGAGACAGAGTCTCGCTCTGTTGCCCAGGCTAGAGTGCCGTGGCGTCAGCCTAGCTCACAGCAACCTCAAACTCCTGGGCTCAAGCGATCCTCCTGCCTCAGCCTCCCAAGTAGGTGGGACTACAGGCCTGTGCCACCATGCCCGGCTCATTTTTCTATTTTTAGTAGAGACAGGGTCTCGCTCTTGCTCAGGCTGGTCTCGAACTTCTGAACTCAAGTGATCCTCCCACCTCAGCCTCCCAGAGTGCTGGGATTACAGGTGTGAGCCACTGCGCCCAGCCAAAGCTTTCTGTTTTAAAGGGGCCATGCTTTGGTCTTCTGCTATAATTTCTGGAGGCTTCACTTGTTTGCTTGCTTCAGACTTTAGGGTAATTAGTTCACTGATTGATATATGAGGAAAAGTCAGTTTAGCCCACGGGAAATCTGACTGCCATAGCTCGAAAAGATATTTTTGAGTCATCTGGGGTGGCTGGTGTTCACTCAGGTCCTCTCTGTACTGAGAAAGGCAAGTCAGGGTTCTCAAAGGCAGCACTGGTTTTACCTGACAGAGGCTGTTGGGATGCACCCTGTCCACCTCTATGTTGCTGAGTGGGGCCATGTTCTTATTCTGTTCCATTTCTAGGGACTTCTTGAAAGCGGGAGATAAGGAGAACATTTTTAACGCAGACCATTTTCCTCTCTGGTACCGAAGAGCAGCTGAGCAGATTCCAGGAAGCTTTGTCTACTCAATCCCGTTCAGCACAGGTGGGTGCCGTTGTGGAAGGCGGGCTCTGTCTGTCTGGTCCAGTGGGCCTGGGTGTTGTGTGCAGCGTGTCGGGGAGCTGCCTGAATGCTGAAAGAAACCAGGTTCAACCTTCACAGTTTATGCTGAATACTGGGCCAGCCCTGAACCAGTGACCTGTTCCGTAAGTGTAATAGCACCAAATAAAATGAAGATTTTACTTAACCAAATTGTGCAAAAGCATTTGAGGAAGAAGGACCGGTATTCTGCACTCTCTGGAATTTATATATAAACTTCTCAGTTGCTGTTTTTTAATACTGTCATGGGCCCACTTAGAGAAAGTTCAGGCATCCTTTGCCAGAACCTTCAGCAAGTCACATCATTTCAGAGGTCCACAATTCTCCATTGGAACTGAATTGATTTAAATTGATATCAGTGCAGGAGCGAGGACTGACTCTGTATAGCCATGTGCTCTCCTGACAGAGGGCTGCAGTGACCTGTGAGAGGCACGGAGCTGATTGTCTTTCCAGTCCTAAGATTTTATGATGGTATGAAGAAGTTAAGGTCACCTTCCTCCAAAAAGAACGAAGCGCTGTCTTATTTCAACCAATATTGGAAGCAAGATCAACTGGAAATGCTTTAATTGTCCTTATTTTTTTATCTCATGCATCTGACATTTTTGGCACTCATTCTGTCAAAGGGTCTATACTGGGCATTGCAGGAACTTCAGAGATGAATGAAACCTAGTTGTATAAACTTGGATTGCTCTGCAAAGTTTAATCTATAGTTATATTTTATATTAGGGCCTTTCGTATTAATCTCTTACAAACATTCCTAACTCAGCCCTAAGGGAAGCTCTCCAGGGCTCGTGTCCAATCCCCCCTCCCTAAGTCTTGGTACTTTCTCATTTCCATGAATAAAAACCTTTTCAGAAAGGGTGCTTTTGAAATTCGTAGAAGATATGCTGACAAGAATTGTCTAATAATTAGTTGAATGGACTCATTGGGAAGAGGGTCCCTCATTAATGGGCATATTTAAGGAAAGGCTGGATGTTGCTCATGAGGTTCTGTCTGGCTGGGATTTCAGGCTAGATCATCTATTAGGTTCTCTTCAGGGCTAAGGGTCTCTGAGTCCATGCTCCTTTGCTGGCATGTATGCAAGCCCATATTTGTGTTTGCTGCCTCAACCATAAATTTCCAGGCATCTGAAGCTCTGTCTTTATGCTTATCTGCATCACACTATATTGCTGAAAATAGCAACTAAGAGACAGTGGACGTTTTCATTTTGTGGCAGATCTGTGAATACTAATGTCTCCTATCAAGCAATCTCATGAGACTGCCTTCTTCACAGTCCTCTAGAGAAAAAAAGACAGAACTTAGCTTGCTGTTCTTCTGATTCTAGACTAGAATCATCGAGTTGGCCTTTACTTGCAGAGTGGCTTTTGCCCAACTGCACAGGGAGAAAGAGGTGTGGGAGGCGAGAACATCCCCCTGAACTGCTTTGTGTATGTGTGTACTTACAGCCCCTCAGGGCAGTTTGTTTTGCTATCCACTAGTTTTCCTAAAAGAATTATGTCTGGGAAAAAACCAAATTCTGATTAATTAAAGCCGTTGTTGAACTGGTTTTTGGTAACTAGGGTTTTCCCTGAACTTTCAATGTAATAGTATAGTGAAATGAAATTTACCTGGTTCGTGGTAAAATCATGGATGACATGACAGCTTAGCATATTTCATGGACCTTTAAATTCAAGGAAAATCTTAAAAATCACCAAGTACAAGTTACTGTGATGGAACTCTCTCTGTTTTCTCTACTGTGTGTTGAATACCTGTACAAACTGGAGAAGAAGCTGAGACTTGGGCCAGGAGGAAATTCCTAATTGCTTCAGTCATAAGCGTATTCAAATTCAGGCCTGACTTTTCCTTGCTTCCTGATTCAATTGGATTTCATTCAATTCACATTCATTGAGCAGCTTTTATAAAGCAGGCATTAGACTAACAATTACTAACTCTGAGCATTCAGAGTTTGTGCTCAGCGTCTTTTAATTCATGAGTATTGGAACCATTGTTGGTATTTGAAAATCTCTTAACACTAATGCCATATTGTTACCAGAATAATAATAGTTTGGAGTAAAGGTTACATTCCAGCTCTTTCTCTGTTTAGAATGGTTTTGCTCAGAAAAACTGGGCTTGAAATTAAAATTTTATAGATCAGTAAAGATTTAGCCAAGGAATTAGAGCTAAAGTTGCCAACTTGTAAAATAATTTCAAAACTCTCCATGGCTATATTTAGACAGGCAATGTAAGTATGACTCCTGACACAAGTTAACACTGTAGTTTGTAACCACAGATTACCAAAAGACAGGGTCCCTCCATGGTAGTCAATGTGTTCAATGTGAAGAGGCTAGACATTTCCCAGTGTGGGTGGTTATAACTTGGTGCATTGATTCCTTTGCAGAGAGGACCAGCCACACTGCACTGATGGCCCAACGGAGTAGGCAGGGTGTCCACAGCACAGAGGACTCTGGGGTCTGGGAACTGATCCCCAGAACAATTTGCAGAATAGGTGACTATGGGCCAATATGATTATTCTCTTAACACGTATACTGTAAGTCTCTTCATTTTTGTCATGGTGGTTTTTCTTTTCCCAGGAACGGCCAACAAAAGCAATGTGGTGACAGCGAGTACCTCCATCCAGCTCCTGGATGAACGGAAATCTCCCGTGGTGGCAGGTAAATGGCAGATTTTAATCAGTAAACATAAAGGAAGCACGGTGTCCATTCACCTGGCCAGTCCACTACTTTCATGGAGCATGCCTATTCTCCAAAAAGTAGGTTCGGAAAGGAGAAAAAAATTTAAAATTACTTCCTTCTCAGCTTGGTGTGATCTCCTCCAAACCAAGGCTCTGACAGCTGGTGGTGGTTGATGTGAAAACAGAAATCTTTCCCAGGGTTTCTATTCTTAAACCCTGAGCCAGTAAGAAATTGTTGGTATGTACGGAGGAGAATGTCTTGGTGGTAGGTAGCATGTTCATTTAAAGTAAACTCCGCAATTCCTGCTTCTATAGCATTAAGGTGACAGCGGGCATACAAGGAAATTGTGAGTTTGGTTTTGGCAAGCACAAACTGAAATGTGCTGTTCTCCAGAGAGAATGAAATTTTCATCACCCTAATTCCCACGAGGAATTAGAGTTAGATGTATCTGCAGGTGCTGGGTTTGGGACCAGGAAAAAGCCAAAACACTTTATGACTGAGAGTCTTGAATTGTCAAAGACGTTCTGGTTTTTCCCATTTCTCTCATTTCTCAAAAGTGTCAGTAGATGTCAGTGGATGGCTGGGGGCTTTCAC
Source organism: Indri indri (assembly GCA_004363605.1). NCBI lineage: Eukaryota > Metazoa > Chordata > Mammalia > Primates > Indriidae > Indri > Indri indri. The sequence goes on from RJWJ010004410.1 coordinate 31,339, forward strand.
TGGTGGTATTTGGCCTAAAGGGCTGGAAACTACCACAAACTCTTCTTTGAGAATAGCTTCTGACAAAAACAAGGCCCAAGAGCATGTCTGGCACATAGTCTATTTTGCTATATAATTATTGGATCCACTGGTTGATGGATGGGTGATACTCTCCAAGCACCATCCTGGTGTTGGCTAGCTTTACCAACAGGAGTCGTTTTGTTTTCAGGCAGCCTCCTTCAATAAGTTGTACTTTAGGATGACTTTGAACATCAACTTCAGTGTGTTTGCACACTGTGAATATTTGTGGGAAGGAATGCAAATGGAACACATGTAGGAGACCCATTTGAAGTGGTTGTTCTTTGGCGTGGAAATGTTGCTTTTTTCCCCCATTTCATTCCTGACTTAGCCTATGCATCATAATTGTATTAATAGGAATTGAAAGATTTAGGGACAGTTGCCCTTGCTGTTTCTGGGTTACTGGATATGACAAGGAAGACAGCCTTATATATCTGACCTGTGGCTTGTCTTGAACTAAGCAGACCTGTAATTAATCAGCCAGGAGATACTGGCTCTGAGGATTCACAGTTGCTGTCTTCAGATTTTGTCACTTAATGTCTCATGTTCCTTAAGGGAAGTGGGGGACAGGATCATTTAACTCAGCAAGATTTATTTTTGCTTAAAGGAGGTCAGACTTGCTTACCTCCAGGCTGGCCCAGCCAACTAATTCTGGACGCATGTTATCTCCTGGGAGCTGTGGCCACATGCAACAGCTAGCAAAGACAGGGTCTGGCCAAAGCTGTCTGTCCGTCTGTTTGAAATTTCTTTTTAAAACCCTTTCTTTGGGTTTCTAATTCAGTCATCATGAAGCTTGCTCTGTTGGCCCTAAGGTCACTGTGCCTATCCCAGCCACCTCTGTCCAAGGTCACAGACTGCGCTCACATGTTTCCAAATGCGTATGTTTCATAAATGCCTATTTGGCTGAGAATGGATGAAACGTGGACTCAATCTGAGCACCGTGTTTCTAGTCTAGAGAAGAACATGCATTTTCCAAATGGTGTGCTGGTCTTTTGTTGAGTTACACAGCTGGCCAGAGACCACAGGCAGGTCACGAGACAGGGTTTGGCTCGCCCTGAGTGGGAAGAAGAGGCCTCCTCCTGTTTACTGCTCCTCCGTGTGTGTCAACTGGTCCCCATTTTCAGAAGATAATTACAGAGCAGGACCAAGAAGCAAGGTCATCCGAGGAACTGTATTTAGTTCTTACTTTTTAAAATTGGTGATTATTAACCTTCTTTTTCAAACTGTGTTTGGTGGAATTGCTTGGCTTTGATCTTGAAGGCTGCGTGGATGCAGCCCCAAGAAGGCAATGACCTCAGGAAGACCTCGCTGTCTCTGAAAGCAGAGCAGCCTCTTCAGCACATCCCCCAAGTTCCACTGACTCTGACTCAACCATCATGTCACTATGTGATTAGGTTTGGTAACTTTCCTCTGTGTATTTTCCTCAAATTAAGTAGACATTGTTTACCACTCTAAAATTAAAGAGGCCATTTTAATTGGGGACGAGGCCTTGTTTTGGCAGTTGAAGATGAATATGTGAGCAGGCTTGACCCATCAGCGTGCCTCCAACAGCAGATGGGAGACAGCCGACTGGCAGTAATTTGGGGTTTCAATAAAATATTGTGTTGAATTGAAATTTATCTGAAAGAAAAGGTGTACAACTTTGCAAATTCTTATTAAGGACCCCTTTGCAAGGCCTGCCCTGCTCCCAGGCCTGATCTGGTATTCTCATGTTCATTGGGTGTATATGTGTGGGGTAGAAAGAGTTTTCTGTTTTGTTTTTTTGTTTTATGCTTTATTCTCTTCTTTCTTTTATTTTATTTTCTTTTTTAAACAAAAACATTTAGCTACTCATCTGTCAATGACACCTTTGAAGAAAGGCCAGTCAAACTGGGCAGGGTTTCATTTGTACGCCAGCCTCTGTGCATAAACAGGCCCCATCCATCTTCCCGGCCTATGACATTGCTTACAGCCCTTCTCTTGAGAAGCCTGCCAACCCTCCAGCTGCCACCAGTGTGCTGCAGTTTCTTAATTGCTTTCCCACTGCACAGCAAGAAATGGTAGGACTTTCCCTTTGGTCTACCAAGTCTCTCTGGAGCCCTGGAACCTTCTGTGTATGTCAGGTCCCTAATCCATTTTTTGTTGCTATTGGAAAAGCAAACCTTGGACTATAAGGTTCACATTGGATTGTCACTCACTCTATAACTTGCTAAATGTGTGGTCTTGGGTCTCTAAAGGTCTATCTAAAATAGCATTGGGATTATTATCTCCTTTGCCTTACTCTGTATTGATTTGGGGATAAAATGAGAAAATAAACAAGAAAATTCCTGGATATGAAAAAGTATAAAAATGCTAGGATTTGGGGTAATCCATTTGTTATCTTCAAGTTGCAGCATAGTCATTCTTTCATTTATTCATCAGTAAATATTTCCTGAGACTCTGCTTTTGCCAGGCACTCTAGGTATAAATAAATAATAACCACTGTCTTAGTCGCTTTTGTGTTGATGTGACATAATGCCACAGACTCAGTAATTTATAAAGAAAAATTATTTCTTACAGTTATGGAGGCTGAGAAGTCCAAGGTTAAGGGACCCATGTCTGACAAGGGCCTGCTGGCTGCATCATCCCATGGGGGAAGGGGGAAGGTGGAAGGTGGAAGGTGAAAGGTGGAAGGTGAAAGGTGGAAGGGCAAGAGAGCACGAGAAAGGGAGGAAGGGGCCTAACTTCATGCCTTTATCAAGAACCCACTCCCATGATAACAGCATTAATCTAGTCATAAAGGCAGAGCCCTCATGATCTAATCACCTTTTAAAGGTCCCCCATCTCAGTGCAGTTGCATTGGGGATTATGTTTTCCACATATGAACTTTGGGGGACACATTCAAACCATAGCACCCAGGCTCTCTAATTGACACCCCTTCCTCCTTCCACAGGCCTGTAAGATAGCAACTGTTTTTAAAGCCATGTCTACATGGGGAAAAGTGAATTGAAAAGCTGGAGAATTATTCGGAAGCTCTTAGAGGTCAAGGACTTTGTTCTTTTCATCTTCTGCTCCTTAGTATAACCCAGTGGAATACCTGAAACATAGTGACTCAGCTCCCCTCAATGAAAACTTTATAAATTGAATTCAACTTGTAGAAACCGTTTTGCCCTAACTTACTTATTGTCAACTTGAGTTTCATAAATTATCTCAATCATCGTGGTAATTCTCTACTGTACTCTCAGTGGAGAGATTTGGCCCTAGAGGTCGACAGTCACAGGCTGCTTCTATCCCAGCAGAGCGGAAAGGACGTGGGTGGATATGGCATGCATGGGGGGAAGAACTGAACCCAGGCGGAAGGCAGGCCCTGCAGGGGACTTCTGCCCCTCCTTGCGTTGTCTGACCTCGCAATCCACCCTTTAGACTCTCCCTCTGACAAATACAAATACCTGATCTCAATTCTTTTATGAAGTTCAGACTTCGGAATTTTTTTAAATAATAAATAATGAATTCGGAATGGTTTGCATTGACTTTAACGTGTACATTTTTAACATATCGAAATCTAAAATTGCTCCTAAAAATGTTCCATTTTGATATCTTCAATAATTGTAAACTCTCTAAGGGCAAGAACTGTACCAATTATCTTTTTATTCCTAGTGCCAAGTACAAAGGCTAACACATGGTAGATATGTGAGAAATACTGACTGAATAAATGACTTAAAGAAGAAGGATTTCATTTCCACCTGCTCAATGAAGGTACTTAAGCTTGCAAAATTTACTAACCAGACAATGGAAACACAGTACTTGACTAAAGCTGTAAGAGAGATACTTAGGAGCTCAGTCCACACCATAATAATATGGTATAGACCAATATGAATATTTTAAAGAATAGAAACTTGTTTAGTGTCCCATCCTAAAGGCAACTGTGTTGAACCAGTAGTGATCACTGCATCAGTTGATGTCTTTTCTGAGGTTCATGCATTTAAGGTGATGCTTAGAATAGCTAATCTGATTATCAGCAGAAAAGAAAATATTATAGACAGTATAGAGGCATTGGTTTCTTATAGAAACAGCCCTTTTCTAAACACCTTTATTGAGGTGTGATATACATATCAAAAAATTCACCCTTTTTAATTGTAAAATTCAATGATTTTTAGTATGTTTTGGGGGGCTCTGATCTGCCAGCCTGTTTCTTTGTAAGAAACACAGACAGTATTAGATCCGTTCATTGGGGGATATTTGAAAATGTGGGTTATGCAGTCTCATTTGCATAATTCAGGGCAGTTTAATGAAGGGGAAGGTCCCATTTTAACCAGCTAATTAGAAAATGGATGGATTAGCATCATTGACCATTAGCTATTGTCAGGTATGTGCTATTTAACCTGACTGTAGTATTTAACATAGATCTTTCCTTAGAATTGGGTGAATACCCTTGGAAAAATGTTGTAGGCAAACATTCAACTTGACAACATTCCTTTGGTGGGATCTCACATATTTGATATATATGAGTTAACTAGTATGTCAGAAATTATGTGTCAAGTCTGCTTGGATAAACCTCTAGTTTGTTAAATCTGAGCAAAGGAAGCGTTCTATTTTGGCAAAGATGAAAACTTATTGATTAAACCAGTAGTTTCCAACCAGAGGCAATTTTGCCCCTTAAGGGACATTTGGCAACAACTGGAAACTTTTAATTGCCACCACTGGTAGGAGGCGTGCTACTGGCATCTAGTGAGTAGAGGACAGGAATGGTGCTAAACATCTGGAAAAACACAGGGCAGCCTAGAAAACAAAGAATGATCTGGTTCAAAATGTCAGCAGTGGCGAGATTGAAAATCACTGGGTTAAAATGATAGGCAGACTTCAATTCTTAGTGCTTTCAAATTCAGTGTTTTCCCTTATAGACTAATTTTTAAAACAATCCTGCTTAATCTCTTCATTTTAAACTAAATAATTTGATAAATACATATTTGTCACCTACTGTGTACCTAGTGGTGGGGATTCAGCTGTGAATAAGTGCCCCAGAGAGCACTGTGGAGTGTGTCAGGAGTACGTTGGTTGATGTAATGATGAGGGCACTGCTGGCATCTGATGCCCAGAGGCTGGGCTGATAGCTGCCCAGTGAAGAATGACTCCACCCAAATGCTGCAGCACCCTCTGAGACCACCCAGCATGGCCAACTTGCTGCCAATGGAGAGTTTCCATTTGTGTGGGAGATACAGACAACAGATACATATTGCATGAATGGGAGGGAGGGAGGAAGGGAGGGAAGGAAGGAAGGAGGGAAGGAAGGAAGGAAAGATTCCCAGTAGTGGTAAATGCTCTCTAGAAAATACAGCAGAACAAAGAGATGAAGTGTGGTTAGCAGGAACAAAGGGGAGAAATGCACACTCCTGTTCTTACCTATGCGTATATGGGTATGTGGCAGAGCAATGCCTCTCCAGCCAGGATGGGGGGTGGTTAAAGTAGGCCTCCCTGATAAGGTGATATGATCAGCGATCCGAATGCTGAGATGCAGTCATTATGCAAAGATATGTGCGGAGAGACTTACAAACAGAGGGAACTAACTTCTCCAAAACTCTTGAGTGGATCCGGAATGAGATTCTGCATATACATGTCCATGTTCCAGGAGGGTACTGTGAGACCTGAATGAGTCTCTTGGGTTTTGAGGGTATTTACCAGGATCTAAAAGCAGAGCTGACAGGCAGGTGAGTCCATGACCCTGAGGGAAATAGGGAATTCAAGGCCAAGTCTTAGCTCTAAAAGTCAGCTATGGGGTGGGGCTTTTTATGTGTTTGGCATTTGTTTTTTTAACTGATGAATGGGTATGATGCAGAGAAAAAAGCAGGTCTAAACTGGTAGGACTGGCAACAGCAAACTTCATAGAAATGGCTTAGTGATGTAGGTATACATCAGGCTGTATTTAAAGCCTACAACAGAGTCTGAGAGTTAGAACTTGCCATTAGAACAGCTGCTCCGTATACCACAGTAGCCAGTGACAAGGGCATGTTGAGGATTATTGCTCCAGGAATAAAAATAGCCCAGAGTTTCGAGAAACTTGATCCTCTGTGCTAAGTCTCCAGGGCACTCACTTCCAAGGGTCACTGTCCCTTTCTAAACTCATCAAAAGCCCCAGCACATTCTCCACTGAAAAATCAACAGCAGAATTTGGGGCTGACAGGTCCTCATACCCGGCTTCTGAACTGGCAAATTGAGCCACCTCTTTTAGAGGTCACGGTGGGATTTGGACATTAAAGTCACTGTGAACTAAGTGTTCAGGAGTGAGCACAGGCCACTCCCTGCCCCCACCCCAAACCTTACCCCTGGGCCTTAGTTTTCACATTCCTAAATCGAGATTGTTTGGTGCTTAGGTTGAGTTTCTAACAGCTTAGATGGAAATTTATTTCATCATCACAAAAAAGGAAAGGAATTAACCAATATTGGAGTATCTCTCACACCCATATATACCCAGATTCAATCTGGCTTTTGGGGGCCCCTCTGATTCCTATTGAGAGAAATAAATGAGGGAGTGTGTGTACATACGTATATATGTGTGTGTGTGTGTGTGTGTGTGTGTGTGTGTATATAAAATATGTATATATATTTAAAATGCTCAGTAAATGTTTACAGTTGAGTGGTCAATAATCATTAGCTGCTAAATTATTATTGCTGTTACTATCTTTGTTAAGAATTACCATATGTTACACCCAACAACACTCACTGCCTGGTGCTTTTTGCCTTATGTTGTTCTCTAAGAAAACTTGCATATAGGAATATCATTATAGTATCTTGACATGTTTCATATTAAAACTTTGAAACTCACGCTTTCGTTTACCTATGCCTTACAAGCAGAGGTTGGCAAACTGCAGCCCACGAGGTGAAATGTAGGCTGCCGCCTGTTTTCAGTTTTGCTTTTTTTAAAGTTCTATTGAGATATATTTCATGTACTATAAAATTTACCCATTTATATGGTTCATTGGCTCTTAGTATATTGACAGAGTTGTGCAACCATCACCACGATCTGATTTTAGAATTATCTTAACATCCCCAAAAGAACTCACCATATATCCTCTTCCATTCTTGATATCCCGCTTGCCACCTCAGCCCCAGGAAACCACTAATCTACTTTTTCCATGGATTTGTCTATTTTGGGACATTTCTGATAAATGGGCTCATGTAATATATGGCCTTTTGTGATCAGCTTCTTTCTGTTAGCATAATGTTTTCAGGGTCCATTCATGTTGTAGCAAGTTTCAGTACTTCACTTTTTTATTGCCAAATAACATTGCATTGTATGGTTATGCAACATTTTATTTATCCATTCATAAGTTGATAGGCATTTGGGTTGTTCCCACTTTTAGCTATTATTAATGTTGATATGAACATTCCTGTACAAGTTTTTGTGTGGACATATGCTTTTATTTCTCTTGGATAGAGACCTAAGAGTGGAATTGTTAGGTCACATGGTAACCCTCTGTTTGGTATTTTGAAGAACTGCAAAACTTATTTTCAAAGTGTCTGTACCATTTTACAATCCCACCAACAATGTATGAGGGTTTCAGTTTTTCCACATCCTCTCCAATACTTGTTATTATCTTTTTTTAAATTTTAACCATCCTCGTGGGTATGAAGTAATTTGCATTTCCCTAATGCCTAATTATTCTGAGCATCTTTTCATGTGCTTATTTGCCATTTGTATATCTTCTTTGGAGAAATGTCTTTTCAGATCCTTTGCCCGTATTTAAATTAAATAAGGTTGTCTTTTTATTGTTCAATTGTTAGAGTTCTTTATATATTCTGGATATAAGTACCTTGTGAGATATCTGCTGTCTGATTTTGTAAATTAAGTGGTATTGAAATGCAGCCATGCTCATATTATCTATGGGTACCTTCCTGCTAAAATAGCAGAGCTGACTCATTGGGTAGGCACTGTATGAATTGCAAAGCCAAAAATATTTACTACCTGGCCATTTATAATAAGAGCGAGCTTGCCAAACCCAGCTTTAGATGAAAATATGTCATACTGTCTATTTAAAAGGACAAAAAACACTGATTTGTTCACTTGCCTGTATAACCATGTTCCTATAAAAATGAAGTAGATATTTAAATCAGAGGTTATATAAGTAGATGTTTAAGACAGAGTTCGTGTATCAGAAGATGTCCATCAGTTGTGCCTGATATTTTTGTGCATGTGGTTACACAGAAATCCCAATCAAAGATCCTAAGCTTTCTAAAAATATATGTTCTCATTGTCAGTCAAGACAGTGATTTACTTAATCTTCCTTCTGGCTTATAAACCTCCGAACAGTGCAATCAGCATAATGTTTGGTAGAGCGTTGGAAATGCCCTCACATGCTTTGGTAGAAAACAGTTTATGGGATTTTTTTTTTCCAACATAGCTCATGAAAGATTTGGGGATTTATTTAACCGCCTTTATCCAAGTAAATCTCCTAGTGACCTTGTTGGGATTTTGATCTCAGTTAAGTCTTGAATATATATGACTCATGCTAAGTGAAGGGCCCACAGAGGATAAACGAGCTGACATGAATTTCTCTCCCCTGGGAAGAGAGAGACCAGTGTGGGCAGAGTCTACAGCAGGAGCGTAAACACCTGCACAGTCAGTCCGTGGACTTTCTTGCCCACTGAAAATGCGTTGGCTGGTCTGTGGTGGGAAAGCCACAGTGCAGTCGAAGACTATGTGTTCCCGCTGCCTCCCAAGCTCTCACTTACCAAGGATGCCTGGGTTCTATTCTGGTTGAAAAAATCCACGTGAGGTCAGGATCAATGTCTGAACGTCAGTCCCACTTCAAGGCTAAATTATACAATTATACATGACCCAGCTCAGGCAAATGGGAGGATACAATTGTCCTTAAAAAGAAATTTCAGAGTGAAAACACAGTGCATGGTCCTTTTATATGCTTTACGTCACTAGCCTTCTTCCACCAACTTCCAGATTCTAGATGATATAGTCAGGTTTTTAAGCCAAAACTCTTTTATGACATTATTTTAATTGAGTTACGTCGTAGTCCCCCTTTGATGCTGTACGGTCCTTCCCCTGGCTCCGTCCCCCTCTCTCTGGAACATGCTCCAGTCAGGTTTCACCCACAGTGAAGCATTTCTCATCAAGCTCACCAGTGTTTCCACATTACCGAATCCAGAATCGAACTTCAGATGTTCATGTGCCTATCAGCAGTGCTGGACCATGTTGATCACTTTCTCCCTGAAATCTCTCTGTACTGGGTCTTCGCCTACCTTGCTGCCCACCCCTGCTAGATCCCTGTGCCGACTCCCTTGTCTCCCTGGCTGGTAAACGTTGGAGGCCCCGGGGGTCTCCATCTGTGCTTCCGTCCACTCTCAAGTCCATAAACGCCCTCCATGGGCTGGAACTCCCAAGCCACACTTCTTTCACCTGACTCTCCCCGGACCACACAGCATCCCCACTCTTCTCAAAAGGGCCCATCACATTCAGCAGGTTCCACGCTGAAGTCCTGACTCCAGTCACACTCTCCCCCTCCACCCTTCCTCTAGATAATCAAGGAAAATGCAACTCGGTAATTCTCATTGTCCAGTTATTCAGTCCAAAACCTGTGGAGTTATTCATTTAAAAAAAAAAAACCCATTTTATTGGGGATAATATCAAATATACTCAAAAGTAGACGGAAAGATATAATGGAATTCCATGTGTCCTTCCCCAATCCCAGTAGCCATAAATCCATGACCACAGTTGTGTCCTTCAACCCCCCAACCTACTACATCCATTCCATACTGTTTTAGATCAAATCTTATTCATTACATCATTTCATACATAATTATTTCAGTATGCATCTTTAAAAGATAAGGACTTCTTTGTATTTTAATATAACAATACCATTACTGTACCTAAAAATAATTCCTAAACCTATAACCTAGTCAGTATTTAAACTCCTAGTTCTCTCAAAGAAATGGCATTTTTATTTTTATTTTTTTATAGTTTGTTTGAACCAGGATCTTTTTTCTTTCTCTAAGAGATGGGGTCTCACTTTTCTTCCCAGGCTGGTCTCGAACTCCTGGGCTCAAACAATTCTCTTGCCTCAGCCTCCCAAATAGCTGGGACCATAGGCACATGCCACTTTATCCAGTTTTTTTCCTATTTTTTTTTCTTTTTGTTTCAGACAGTCTTGCTCTGTCACCCAGGCTGGAGTGCAGTGGCATAATCATAGCTCACTGCAACCTTGAATTCCTGGGTTCAAGCAATCCCCCCACCTCAGCCTCCCAAGTAGCTGGGACTATAGGCGTGTGCCACCATACCCTGCTCATTTTCTTTTCTTTTTTTTTTTTTTTTTGGTAGAGATTCGGTCTCACTACGTTGCTCAGGCTCGTCTTGAACTCCTGAGTTCAAGCAATCCTCCCGCCTCGGCCTCCCAATGTGCTAGGATTATGGGTGTGAGCCACTGTGCCTAGCCTGCACCTTGTTTTGAATCAGGACCTTGAAGTCATTCCTGACTCTTCTCTTTTGCTTTCTACTCACAACCAATCTGTCTATAAATCCACCTGGTTCTTTCTTTAGTTTATGTACAGAATCTGACCACTTTCTAGTGCTCCCACTGCTACCCCACTGGGCCAAGCCACCTTTGTCTCTGTCCTGGATTGTCATGGTGGCCTTCTAACTGGTCCCCCTCCCAATTTACTCAGAGTTAAAAGACAAACTTCTCACAATGGCCCACGTATTCGCTATCTGTTGCTGTGTAACAAATTATGCCAAAACTTGGTGGCTTAAAACTACAAACATTTACTATACGTGAGTCAGGAATCCACATGCAGCTTAACTCAGGGCTCAGGGCCTCTCACAAAGGCTGACATCAAGGTGTTGACCCAGAGGCTGCCATGAAAGTGTTGTTGAGGGCTGTGGGCTCACGTGAGGCCTCAACAAACAGAGGAAATGCTTCCGCCGTCACTCATGAGGTCATTAGTGGGATTCACTTAGTTCCTCGTGGTTTGTTGGGCTGAGGGCCTCAGTTCCTCTGGGTTGTTGGCCAGTGACCTCTATTATTTCCTAGCCATGCAGGCTTCTGCCCAGGGCAGCTCACTGTGTGCTGGTTGACTCCCATCAGAATGAGCAAGAGAGAGTGAGCAAGACAGAAGCCAGAGTTTTGTTGTAACTTAATCTTGGAAGGGATGTCCTATCCATTTTGCCATGTTTTGTTTGTTAGGAGCGAGTCACTGGGTCCAGCCCACCACCAAGGAGAAGGCAAGAATACCAGCAGGTGGGAATCACTGAACATCATCTTAAGAGCTGCCTGCCACTGCTCAGAGGGGCCAACATGATTTCACTCCTGGTTACCCTCAGCTCCTACTTTCCCCTTTGCCCACTCAACCACAGCGTCTGCATTGTTCTTCATACACACCTCCAGTGTCCCTTGCCGTTGACTTTAGGGTGCTCCTTGGAGAGACTAAGATGGAAGGCTAGTTGGTACACAAAGGCCCTAGACAAATGTCCAGTGCCTGGACGTCTTCCATTTAGTGGGGTGTTGCAGGATTGGTAAAGAGATGCCCCCTCCTGCTTGCCTGGTGGTCTGACAACTTAACCTGGATCAAAAAAAATAAACTAGTCTGCTGTTTTCATGCCCTGCAAGAAACAGTAGGTAAACTGTAGTCCCTAGATTATACTCATTGCCTTCCCTTCCTTTTTCATCCTATCAAATGCCGCAGTGCTGAGAGTCTTTATCTCTAACGGGTGAAGACAGTGATAGGAAAGTGTGGTTTCTTTCTGATTTCTTAAACCCAGTGTCTCAGAGGAAGGAATACCAATATGAGGATAGGTAGGGTAGACTATTCCTTTCTTCCTTATAATCTGCCCATCTGTGTGAAGGCACATCTCTGCCTTGGATAGTGGATGTTCCTCCTGGAGACTTGGACAGCATGGAGCAGTATTCCCAATTTCTAGGGTCCTCATAACTTTTTTCCTCTCCTGCATATTAATGAGTATCTCAAGAGGAAATACAACTTAATAGCATCTTAATCTGGAGTTTAATTGTATCATTTTCTCAAATAGTTGCAAGAAAGTGTAACTGAGTTTGTTCACCTCTCATTCTAAGAATGTCTTTTCCAGCCCAGCACAGTGATAGGTGATGAAAGGAACCCTGTTTTACCATTTTGCCTTGGCTGCTTCAGCTGTCCTCCTGTTTTCGGTGGGGCCAGAGCTCTGGCAGTGACACATTGGTTGGTGGTTGGGTTCCTTTTCCCTGCCATGTTTCAGGGCAAGTGCTGGAAATGCCAGGAAAGGATTCCAGTTCTGACTTCTTTGAACCTGTCACATGCTGAAAAGTGCCCAGGTTTCGGCCTTGGGAAGACTTGCATGCAGATTCCTACTCTACCATTTACTGGTGGTGTGACCTTGAGCACGTGACCCAAGCTCTCTGATTGTGTCTCTTATCATTATAGATGCTCAATATATGTTGATGATGGTGCTATAATTGTCTTTATCCAAATAATCAGTGTAATAATGTCCTGGTCTTGATATTGTGGCTCACTGCAGAATGAATGAAGAATAGGGAAGGTCAGGTTGTGTTATGCACGCTAACCCGATGCTCCTACAACTGCATTTATCAAGCCTGAAATTAATTATGTGCATGACTTTTGGAAAGTTTCTTTCCTTCTCCATGCTTCTATTTCCTATCTGTAAAATAAGGACACAGAACTATATCAGGGTAGCAAATGGGTTTAATCTCTTATGTCAACTCCAGTTGATCAGTAGTGGGAAAACAGATTCTTAAAAAATTCTGAGGCCTTGTCTAGGCTGAGCAGATAAGTTTGCCATGATCTATTAGCAATGTCCGCAGTGAATAGAGAGGCTGATGGCAGCTGTTCTGAAACTTGCCAGGCCCAGACTAAATGTTCTCCAAGCCCCTTCCTGGCTCCCCAGTCCTCTGATTCTTTTTCTGGCTTTTGTTGATGGGCTTTTGTAGCTCGATGACATCCTGTCCATCCAAATGAATATTTAGTGTCATTGGAGTAAAAAGCAGGCATGCATAGTCCAATCAAGAATCTAAAAGAGATTATGTATCAATAAAAATTTTAAAAAATGAAAAAAAAGAATCTAAAAGAGGAGTGATATATTATGAAGCTGCTTCTCTGAATGGGGCAGGGGTTTCTTTAAGACCACATTGCAATTTTTTAATTAGAAAAAACAAACATTTTCATTAAAAGAGCAAACAGGATGGTCCCCTGAAGTTGTGCATATAAACTATAGCCTAGTGATGCCAGGTAAGGTTGGAATGTCATGGTTGGTAGGTTTCCATCAATAGCATTTAGCAATGGATACACTGATGGGTTTTACCAAACTGGAAATAGTAATACCCTGATCTATAATAGAAGGTTACAGGTTTCTAATGGTTACTGTTTAATTATATGAAAGTGTACTACAGATAGATTAATTTGGAAGTTAATTTAGCTACTTCCTTTGATATTTAGGATCCAAGACAAAGATGTCTTGTTTCAGGGGTATTTGGTTAACTTGAACAATGAGATCTGATTTTCATGAACCTTTAGGAAAAAATCCACATGTGAATCACTATTCAGTCTCTATTTTTGTAAGGAAAAAATGGAAAAATAAAGCACTCAGTTATCCATTGGCATTTTATAAGATTCTTCCTGCAGGGTCAGGGATATTTGCCTTAATGGTAAAAGCTTTTCAGGTATAGATTTGATGCTAGATCTTCTTTCAACAAAATCCCTACAGCAGGGTACATTCTTCATTCTCCCTCCATACATGCCGCACTGCAGACGGCTACAGTATCTGTTTGTGAATTTGTGATCTCTGGCAGAGCAAAAATCACCAGTCTGTAGTCATACCGTTCCACTGAATATGATGAAAGAACTAACTCTATTGTAGATGGTTTTCTCAGAAACCATCAGCACCCAACGTGATTTGTGTTCACAGTGTACCCTCAGCAAGGCTCTGTGACAGAAGACATTTTTATGAGGGAATTTGTGAATATGACAGCAGCAATAAACAGCTGAAAATAATCTATGAGACATTTGCAAATTACCCCTCATGGGCTGCAGTGGTTGTGAAAGATAATTTGTGGTTCTCGCAGAATACCCTGCAAATTGGGTCTTTCATCTGCAATGCTTTTTTTACAGTTAAAACATTTCATTTCTCATATTAACAAATGATAACTCTGCATTTGTTAATCTAAACAATTTGATTTATATTTTTTTCTGTGCTGAGAAGCTGTTAACATTTCAGGGTAAGTAATTATTTTCAGTGCCAACTGCTGTTTGTGGTGACTGTAGGCAATAGATAGAAATCTGAATATACGTATGCATCATTTTAATCATTTTCCTTAAACACTACCCATAACGTAGGAAGTGTATCTGCCCGAGTTATCATCTGTGCTTAGAAATCTAATGGGACGTGGGTGTTGACAGGCGAGGATTCTAGTCATGTTCAGGGTTTTCTGTGGTGTATTGGAAACTTTCTCATGTAATCCCTGTGGGCAGGGGGACAGGGTTGACCTACACTGTCAGCAAACCTTGGGCAGGGCACAGTGCGCTTGCAGTCTTAAATCACCACAGTGAGGAAGCACACGTTCTTGGCCTCGGTAGTTCCCAGCAAATGTAATACCTGTTCAAGCATCCCACGCGGAAGGTGTCAGGATTACATGATGAATGCTCACGAGGACACCTTACACCATGCCTGGTACACAGTGCAAGCTCTGGAAACATTTGGTGAAATTGGTGCGAGGTATAAAAAGATCTAGATTTCCTTTCTCATATTGCTTTTTTGGCCAAGAATTCACAGTCCAGGGCAATGGAAGGAAAAGTTTTTGTTTTTTTTCACCTGGAAAGTAGCTGCTTCATCCTTAGAGCAGGATGCTCAGCCTTGCCCACTGAAGTGGCCCATGGGACAAGCAGTGAGGAAGTGAGAAGGTGCCAAGGCCTGGGACAGAGCGGATGCAGCAGCAGGCTTTCCCTGGGGTCTCCTTATGGTCTACACTTTAATGTATTTGGGTTTATTATTCAGAAAAAAACCTTACCATCAAAGTTTAAACCTTCCCTCCCTCCCCCAGAAAAATCATCTAGTAAAACTGCTGCTCCAAAAAGATGGACCACCTTGAGCCTATGGGTGTGTGGGGCCCACACTAATTATGAAGCACTGTGGGCAGGTGTAGACTGCCTCTGTGATGATTAGAGGTGCATTCGTGTGAGACCTGCACAGTAGGGTGTGATAGGTTCATCTGTCTGTTTTCCTATGGCCTGTTTACACTGTTGGGAAAGGCTTAGGTTGTGTCTGTCCCATATACATGTGAACTTTCCATTCACATTCTGGTTAGAGAATGGACTACTGATTTAGGATCCAAACCAATTTTTACATGGCCTGAAGAAGTGAATACAGAGCCGGTGCCCTGAATGGCAAATGTGTTTTATCCTTTGAACCAACTCCAATTGATTAGTTCTGGTTGCCTACAGTGCTCTCTTAAGAAGGCATCTGTGTGGCTCAGCTGGGAGGAGTGCTGGGATTGATTAGCGATGTCTGTCATGGCCTCTGGATGGACAGCTTGCCCTATGTTTGCCATGCTGTGTTTTTAACATGTCCATAACTCCTCTGTGTTCTCCTCCTCTGTAAAATGATATTAATACTAACAGGTGACTAAGTATGAGCTGAGCATATGAGAGAGAACAGGTAGATTCCACTTTAAGAAAACCCTAGCATGAGAAAATGCCAATTTACAAAATGCATAAATCTGGATCCAATTATTTCCATTACAGAAAGATTCCATGAAAGGTTCCTTTAAATAGCCAGCTCCCCTACTGCATTAAAATGATGATTCAATTTACAAAAATTCACTTTGCATGCAACTCTTCAAGACCATGTCTGTGGAGTAAAGCCAGCCACACCTGATTTTTTTTAAACCACGGCCTAAATAATGTTCAGGATGGCTGCCACCACCTATCTCCAGTCTCTTGGTAATTCCCGCTCTCTTCGGTCTTCCTTCTTCTTTCTTCCCATCCCAGGGTGTTGAGTAGACAATCTGGGTGGTGGTCAGCAGCTGCTGGCTTGCACCCTGACACGGCTGCGTTTCATTAGTGGGTAAACTGATTGCTCCAAGGATGTTTATGTGTGGGTGTGGTTGTACAAGTCTATGCACTCTGTGCGCTATGTCTGTAGATACAGATACACAAAAGTCATTATCTCGCTCTCAGCCCAACCTAAATTCATTCCTGCTGTGAGAGTTATAAATGGAAGTTTCCAGTCCCTCGGTGGATATGGCCTTTTGGTAATATCTGCCCCGAATTCCGGCTCCCCATCCTCTTTGTGTTTGTTTATATGTGATTTACCCTTGTATCAGAAAACTTCCCCAGACTTTGGGCCTGAGTCCCATTATCCAGACGTGGAACCCTCCTCTTCCTCTGCGGCCTAGAAAGCCCCAAATGGTTTTCTGATTTAGAAAATTAAATATAATCTGACTCTTGTGGCAAGCTACAAAATTCCCAACCAACAGATGCTCCCATTAAATATATAACATACACAACATCTGAAAGTATCACCGATCTAGCACAGACTTGAATTATAGAGGCATTCAGTGCCCCTCGGGTAAGATCACCAGCCTCTTCCCAGGCACTCAAAATTGGGCAGTTTTCCAGTGGACCTAAAGCTCCCAGGAATGCTGACTGGCATGTGCATTTGAATTTCCGTTGCTCTGTGAAAGCAACTTAATCCAGGGAAAAGTACCTGAAAGAGAAGGCGTCTTTCCTGTCCCTGGGTATGGCCTTCCCCCACATAGAATCACTGCAATAACTTCTCAGGCCCAGAGCACAAGTATTGTCTCTACTTCATCTACGATATCTTAAAAATCTCAATATAAATTTATTCCCAGGAGCATTTTTTTTACAGACATGTTTTTTTTTTTTTCTTTTTTCTTTCAGAAAAAGCAAAATGAGACAGTAACAGCAAACACATCAGCCCTACTCACTTTCTTCTGGCCTACAGTGATCAATTCTATTTGAGATGAAAGCTCTCAGGCTGGCGAGCTGTCGAATAGCTCTTTTCCCTCTGTCTTCCCAGGCTCATTGGTTTGAGCCAAGCGTCCCCCGTGGTATTGGGCTGTAATAGCCGCATAGGTGCAGCCATAGATGGCAGCTGCCAACATCATGAGACACAAGACCCCACACATAACCCCAGTGATGATGACAGTGCCAATGGCGTGACGGAGGTTCACCGGCCTCAGCTTGGGTTTGAACTCACACCCCAGGAGGTCTCGTTCCCCTGAGCTGTGGTTCTCAGGGGGCCTTGGGACCACCCCGTAGGCAGAGCTGGGCTGCTGAGTCTGCGGGGACCCCGGGTCAGGAGCAGGAGGAGGGCAGGGCTGGTACAGCTCATGAGGGATTTTGAGGAGGTCCTTTCCCTTCCAGGTGTCCGGTGACCTACAGATGACGCCATCCGTTATTCCCCCTTTGAAAAACAAAAGCAAAAGATGATAAGGGAGCCTTGACACAATGCAGTTCCAAAATCTTCAGCCTGCAAAAACTTAGGCAGATGGAATTTATGAAGTCCTTTTTTTTTTTCCTGGAGTCAAAGAATTTAACAACCGTATTTTATGATTTTAGGATTTTCTAAATTGGCTAAATGCTAAAAATGCCACACACTAAATTGGCAATTACTTATGACCAAGAATTCATTAGAAGCCAAGTTACCTTTACATTCTGTAAATGCTGAGGGGGGAACAATACAAAAGCCGACAAGAAGGAACACCGCGGCCCCCAGCGAGGCACCGTTGCCCACGGCATTCCTGGCCCGCGCGCCCCTAACGAGCCCCACCACACAAGACATCCTTTGTGCCAGAGCCCCCTTGGAAGGCGAAGGGAAAAATAAAACAAATGTCCATTGTCGTGATGTTATGTGTTAATTACAAAGACTGTGTGTCTACCAACACTAGTCGGGGATGCCAAACGGAGAGGTGGAGTGATCTTTAGAGTGTTTTGTGTATCTTGCGGGCTTGACAGCACTGTTAGTTTAGTTCATGGGATTAAGTATAATTAATGTGTCTCCTCAGGCTGCGAAACATTTACCACTTTGGGTACTGAAATTTCCAACGGGTTATTAAACCCAGTTTCTATTCCCTGTCAGGCAATTGATTTTCTCAGGTGTGTGGACCACTGTTGTTGGGGGCGGGGATCTAGGGGGTCAGCAATTCTTTTCTAGAAAGAGTATAGGGCTAACAGACTTCATTCTAGCCTAGTTTGACCACTGATTTACTATTTGACTTTGGGGAAGTAAACTGACTAAATTTTCTGCCATAAAAACATACCCAGCCCTCCCCTCCCTGCTCCGTCTCCATTTTCCCCCTACACTCACTGTTTCTCTGCTTCCTCCTCTCTGGAGTGTTCTGAGGCCTGGGGAGTGGGCGGGGTGGCCCTTGGCAGTGTCAGCCAGAAAGCCCTGTGGTGGGGCAGAACTGCCCCACTTCTCCGGAGCTGCCGTGAAGAGGTCCCCCAGGGTAGCTGCCGCGACAGGCATGACTCCTAACAAAGTTATTACAGATTGGAGATTCTTAGTACACACCGTAGGTGAATTAGGAAATGATGATAGCAGAAGGACACTCGTGGAGGCTGGCACTTCAACATTATCGGGCCCCTTCCGTTGCATAGCACTTTGGAGTTCGGGGAATGCCTTCGCATTTCTTCCATCAAAGCCTCGTAAGACAAGTCCTACGTGGCCCTGTAAGTAGGTAGGGCCAATCTGCAGTGCAAGGATTATCTCGAGGCCCAGGCACACTGGGGTTAGTGGCAATAGTAAAATTCAACCTATATTCTTTTCGCTGCCACTGCTTAAAACTGAATCGTCCACTGCCTGAATCTCTTGGGCCCCTCCTGGCTTCTTCTGCAATCCCTTGAGTCCCAATTCTAAAGCAAAAACGTAAAAAAAAAAAAAAAAGTTCCCCCTTTTCTGAGCCACTGATTTTCCTGAGGCCTGAAGTGTGGGGCAGCTGCTCCAGATGAGCCCAAGGTGCCATTGAGCTGTGCTGAGACCAAGGATCCCTGCCTCACGAACCATTTCATTCCTCTGCCCCTGGCCATCAGAGCCTCCACCACGGAGTTGGCGGCAGAGGCCAGAGAGACAGAAATGAAGCTTGGGGCTTTCGGAAGTAGTAGCAATATTTAATCTGGCCAAAGAACAGTGAGACTTGCACCAGGGGAAGAAAGGCCACCTGCTATGGGACAGGCAATTTCATCAGCTGACTTCTACCTAAACTGGGGTGGTTTACGTAATCACTCCAGGCTTAAGAACTGTCTTTCTCTGGTTCCAAACTTCCTGCTATGTTAGGGTCGGAGCCACAGCCTTCGGACCCAGAGGCAAGGAAATAACCAGGCTGGAGCCTGGGACATGGCTGGAAGGCAGGGGCGGTGGCTGCCAACGGCTCCATGGCCTCCTGTGCAGCTCCTCCTCGGCCAGGACTCACCTCCCATCTCTCCAGCACTGTGTCATGGGCTGTGGCTCCCGAGGCAAATCTGCTCATTATAGCTTGAGGGTCCCACTCCCTTCCAGATTTGTGTAAACCGACAGTGCGAGAAGCTCCAGTTTGCCAAGCACTCGTCGTTCTCTATCTGACCACTGGTAGCTCTTAACCTCTGTCTTGGGAAAAACTGGATTGAAGGCTTGAGTATGCACTTCACTTAGCTGTGTAATTCTGGAAAGCTCCTTGGCCACACTATGCCTCTGCTTGCTCAGCTGGAAAGGGGGAGAGCAATTGCTCTAGGGACTCATTTGGATAGAGTATGTCAAGCATCTAGCATAATACCTAGCCCAGAGGAAATGTTTACTGAAGTTAGTTATTAGCATGAAGATGATTTGTTTACTTATGAAGAGAGAAAGGCAAGAATGGTAATTATAAAATCCATGGGCACGTTTTTGTGGAGGAGATATTATTATGCATTCACCAAAGCACATCTTTGGTGAAGGCCCACAGGAAGACTACATTTTCCCACTTTTTGTGGTCAGTATGAGGCCATGTGACTGAGTTCTGGCCAATGAAACCAACTGATGCCACTTCCAGGCTACAAAACCCCCAGTGTAATCCTCCACACACTTTGTTCAGTTTTGGTGATGACCTTAGAGACCACAAGGTGAAGCTGATGGCGGTACAAGCTGGCAGGGGCGTATATCCCTGAGTAACTGCATGGAATGCAGGCCTGCCCACATTTTCCTTAGACTCTGACATGATGGATCAACAGACTTTTATTGCATATATAACAGAAGCCTGGTGTTGTCTGTTATGTCAGTTAGCCTGCCCTGTCTAATAGCTTTAGCGTTTGCATTTGTTTACGTATTTTTTAAGAAGGTCTTCACTAATATCAGTTCCCTTATTTTGCCTGTATTTCATGCATCCATAATTAGACTGTCTCCCGTATTTGGCATCTATTTGGTTTTTTTTTCTGGTTATCTTGGAATATCCAGGTCTTGTTACCCCAAATCAATTTTACCTTCCTCTGAAGGGAAGCAGTTATCTGTACTGCAGCTCTGCCATGAGTGACCCTTGAACTGTGTCACCAAATCTGAGGACCAGAAAGGTCCCCAAGAACTCCCTGGCTTGATATTGTCAGTTTCCATCTGGTCACAATGAGCTAGTGAAGGGTATTAATTTGCCCAAAGACCACAAGCAAGTTTTTGGCAGAGTAGGGGGAACTTTATCCCATCCCACGCTGTGTCTAATGTCCTGGTCCTAGGAACTATTTTTTCGTTTTATCAAGAAATGTTCTTTTTTGGGGAAGACAGTCTTTCTATGATGGTCCGGCTTATGCTTGTGATTTAATCAAGAAGACAGTAGCTCAAGCCACTTCACCTCCAGATGTAAGGGTTTTACTTGCAACCTCTTACAAGGAAGAGATTGCCACATTTCTATGGCTCCCGTTCTAGGTTAATTTGAATGTTGGCTGGTTAGTAATATGTTATTTGCTATTATATGGTTGAGAAGGATTCTTAATTCAATATTGTATATTTGAACCCATGTTGTACCCTAACCTGCTTGCCTCTGAGACCTCCTGCAACCATCCAGACTGTTGATTCCCTAATTCATGTCTGTAGCTCTGATAACCTTCCTGAGCTGCAGTCTTCAATATATAATCTCAGACTTAACTGCTCCCCTAGGATGTGTAAAGCCATCTCAGACTGGACACGCCCGAGCTGAAGTCTTGACTGGCCACCCCTCACCCACTTTCTCCACTCCCCAGTCTGCCCCTTATCAGCTACTAACATCACCATTTGTCTGGTTACCACGCAGGGCGAAACAAATAGCATTTCCCGTAATTACGCCCCGCTCTTTGTTTTCCACTCCAACCTGTTAGCAATTTCTATCAGTTCAGTATTCCAGATACATCCCGAAGTTGATCTCTTCTCCCCACCCTGATTGGAACCACCATCGTCTCTTTGCTGGCTGACTGAAATCCCTGCTGCCTCTTCCACAGCCTTTGGTCGGCTCCCCCAAGAGCCACCAGCATGACCTTTCAAATTGTGATCAGATCATAGTGTTCCCCTGATGGCAACTCTTCAAGAGCTTTCCATCTCAGCTGGAATGAAGTCCAGACATCCCAGGCTGTCCCGCATGCTCCTGCGTGACTGGCCCCTGAGTACCTGTGTAGCCTTGTCTCAGTCCACGCTCTCACTCCCTCCCCGCGTCCAGCCACTCCACTGTCCCTCTTTCCGTCCCACAGCAAAGCCAAGCTTCCGCCCTCGCCAGGCCCTTTGCACTTGCTGTCCTCTCCCCAGTCCTCTCCTGGCTCATTCCTCCTCATGGTTCAGCTTCCGCTCACCCACGTCGCCTCCTTGGAGGGGCCTTCCCTGTTTATCCTACCTAAAATGGGACCCCATTCTAGCCCTCTCTCTCCCCTTCCCCTGCCTCATTGTCTTCTTAGCACCAACTGCTATCGGAGCATGTGTCTTTATTTATCATCTTATTTAAGCTCTGTTTCTGCTGCCACAATGGAACCTCCATGATGGTTAGGACCTTCTTGTTTACTGCCCTCTTCTCAGTGCCTGAACAGTGTCTGGCATGTAAAAGGCACGCAATGTAGGAATGAATGGATGATACTGAGAGACAGGAGAAGAGAAGCACTGTGAGATAGAGCAAAGAATGTAGGGCCAAGACCAAAAGCCATGCATTCTTTTGTCATCTGGGCTTCTACTCTGTGATCTTGGGCAAGTCACTGAACCTCTCTGGGTCTCCATTGACCATTGATGATAGGGGTTGGCAAACTGTTCTATAAAGGTCCAGATAGTAACTATTATAATCTTAGCCATACAGTCTCTGTAATAACTTTGCCCTTACTGGGCAAGGCAGTAACTCACTACGTAATGAACAGGCATGGCTGTGTTCTGATAAAACTTCATTTATAAAAACAATAGGTACGGCCGGGCATGGTGGCTCACACCTGTAATCCTAGCACTCTGGGAGGCCGAGGTGGGTGGATTGCTCAAGGTCAGAAGTTCGAGACTAGCCTGAGCAAGAGCGAGGCCCCGTCTCTACTAAGAAAAAATAGAAAGAAATTATTTGGACAACTAAAAATCCATATAGAAAAAATTAGCCAGGCATGGTGGCACATGTCTGTAGTCCCAGCTACTTGGGAGGCTGAGGCAATAGGATTGCTTTAAGCCCAGGAGTTCGAGGTTGCTGTGAGCTAGGCTGACACCACGGCACTCTACTCCAGGCAACAGAGTGAGACTCTGTCTCAAAAAAAAAAAAAAAAAAAATAGGTAGGTTGGATTTAGCCCTTGGACTGAGGTTTCCTAACCTCTGTGTGATTTCCAGAACCCTTCTTTAATATTCTGGGATCTCTTGCTTTGCTTTTGGCATCAGGTTAAAGAAATTATAGGTAACTTCAGAGAGAGGCCCTACTGCAACCAATTTCAATAACAGTGGTATTTGCTAATGCAGAAGGGATAATCTTAGGGAAGATTTATAGCTGTCAAACAAAGGGAGAAAAATATTCCAAGGAAAGACAGCGATGCCTCCAATTGGGTCACACTTGAAAATTAGAGTTTGGTGCCATTTGGGGGTTGAGCAGTTTGTTATTCAGGTGGTGATTGAATTTTCTCTTCCTTAAAGGCATATTCCCAGATAAGTAACTTCATGTTGTACTAATTAAAGAAATGGAAAGTTATCTCTATGCATCATATCTGTAGATGAATTTAAATACTCAAATTTTTAAACACCTTCTAATGACTCACTTGCCTCTTTGGCCATACCAGGAAATGACATCGATGTGAAAAAGCTTTAATGCGCCCCTTGCATACTCCTCAACATTCCTTCTAATGCAGAGAACAGATGAGGTTCATCCTGGGCTGGTGACACACAGATGGGGGTTTCCAAATAAGCATTACTGACCTTTATAGATAAATTTCTCCAGCCAGAGTTTAAGACTGCGCAAGTGGCAATTGCATTTCCAGAGATTGTCCTTGAGAAATAAAAGCCTCACACTGGGCATGGATTCTAGGAGTGCTCCATCAAGCTGCTGAAGCTGGTTTTGATGAACTGCAAATATGGTTAGGTTCTCCCAAGGCTTGCCCAGTGATGTGGGAAGGTGGCTTATGTTGTTTGATGACAAATCAAGCTCCCTCAGCTGGGGGAGGGAACGGAAAAGTCTGCTTTCCAGGGAAAGCAAAGAATTCTGGGTTAAATTTAAAACCTGCAAGTGCTGAAGTCCATCGAAAGCTTGGGGGGCCAGACTGGAAAGAGAATTGTTGGACAAGTTTAAGGTCGTGAGCCATGGCACTGACCTAAATGCAAAAGCAGGAAGCTGGTGTATCTGGTTGTCTTGTAAGTGCAGCGTTCGAGTCCGAGGAGGTAAATCGGAAGGGATTTCAGCCAGACCCTGATGACTGCAGTCTACAAAATCTGTAGATGAGTGACAGTGGCACTTGTCTGGGCAGCTGTGTACCACCTGGAGTAGGACAATCACGCTTGAAAGCAGGATCAGTTCACCTACAACAAACAGAAATAGGAATAGGAACCAGTCTGTGAGGAGCAGTAGCAGCATTTTTTCCCTTTCACAGGTAATATGATTCTGAGCTCACCGTCTTTAGTAGCGTCGGGCTGGACTGAGTACATCCCCCGTGTCAATAATTATTGCAGTGTCTGTGCTGACTATTGTTGGAAGCCTTGGGAAAGGTACTTTCTCAGTGTCTCAGTAACCAAAGGATGGAAGATGCAGGGTATCCGATAGGAAGGTGAAAGAAATCTTTTGGGAGCACACGCCCTTTGTAGAGTATAGCAGAATTATTTGGGGCCAGACACATAGAAGAGTGGTAGGGGATTTCAGATATTCACATTTTTTAAAAGTATGCTCCAGAGTGGCACTGTCCGGTGAAACTTTTGCATGATGATGGAAATGTTCTTTATCTGCTCTGCGATATGGGAGCCACTAACTGTGCGTGGCTACTGAACTCTTGAATGCAACTACGGCAACCAAGAAACCACATTTTTATTTGTATTTGATTTCAATTAATTTACATTTAAATAGGCACATGGCTAATGGTTACTGTATTGGCTAAGGCAGGTCTAAAACATTCCTGTAAATTGATGTCTATCTTTGCAGGTGTAATTCCACGAATGGTGATTATCTCTGCTGCTTTTGTATTCAAGAGATTTTTACAATACAGAAAACATTAATAATAGTATAATAAACACACATATTCTTATAGCACTTCACAGGTTATCATAATTCCTTCATTTTTTTTCTTATAACTCAAAGAAGCAATGCATTACTTATGCAGTTGAATGCCCTTTGATTGGGGCCCAACTCATGTTTTCCAACTGAGGTCGCTTTACCCCCACCATTACTGATATATCCCCCCACACATTTAGAAATAATAGTTAATAATGACAGCAACAGCAAATAGCCATATATTAATAGCATGCATTTTGAGCCAGGTACCACTCTAAGTGCTATATATATATATATATATATATATATATATCTTCATAACCTTATGAATACGATTCTATTATTATCCCCATCTGAAAGGTGAGGAAACTAGGCACAGAAAAGCTGAATCACTTGCCCAAGTTCACACACATACTGAGTAGTAGAGCTGTGATTGGAACCCAGGCTGGCTGCCTCCAGGATCTGTCAGTTCTTATCCACTGTGCTCCTCTGCCTGTCACATACTCTCTCTCTCTCTCTCTGTCTCTCTCTCTCTCTCTCACACACACACACACACACACATGCCCACATGCACACACACAGTTTTGCATAGCAGTTTTTATAATGTAACTTAAATACAATCATCAGCATGTCTCATTCTTCGATTTGCTGTATTCTCTCCAAACTTATCTATCCACATGGAGACATAGCAAGCTAATTCATTCCTTTTAACTGCTATAGAGTATTCCACAATGAGACTACGCTACATCTAATATTTAATCCAGCTCCTTACTGAGGGGCCTTTGAGCTGTTCTAGTTGTTTTATTCATTATAAATGGAGCTGCAAAGACCATCCTTGTACAGACCTCCTTGTCTGTTCAGAAACATAGGAGAGGTCTCAGGAATCAAGAGGAATTTCCTCGTAGTGCTCAGAGAGGATGCTGAGTTTACATTTTCTTAGATACTGCTAGTACATTCTCCAAAGTAGCTATATAACCCTCCCTTCTTTTTTCCTGAGACTTGAATTTCAAAATATGGCAAACATCTGTCAAAGGCATCTTGTTAAATTGGTAGATGAATTCACGAGGTCACACAATAATATTCAAAACTCAAAATAGTTATCTACTCACAATGAAAGCCCTTGAAAGAGGTTTTTTGTTTGTTTGCTTGCTCGCTTTTGGCCTTACATAGAGAAGTGTGCAGTGTGGCTGTCAAATGCATTTGAGCCTGTTCCTCTTTGTTCTTGAATTCTCTACTGATGCTAACGGTGCTTTAGGGCAACAGGGAAGATGTCTGGAGAGCCTTCTGATGGAGATTCTTCTCAGTTTAATTTAGTTCAAGGGATGCAGAACATCACAGTCCCTTTCCCCTTTCCAAAATATAAGAAAGCAAAACGCTTGTTTTCCTGTCTATCATTTTGCAAATAATCTAAATGACTCCTTTCAAAGTCAAAACGTCTTAATGAACCAATACCCCTCGCCTTTAGCTGTGGGGCTCAAGCATTAATTTAGTTGCAGAAAATCAATGCTTAAACCAGAGAACATGTTTCCTACAGAATCCACTAATCTATTAATGAAAGGCTTGTCTTTCTGAGATTGTAGCCGATTTGTGCGTTCTCTCTTTGGTTCCACTCCCCCCACAAGGGAATGATATATGAACTCCACCTCCAAGCACCACGTTTGCTATGAGGTGGCCCATGACATGCCAACTGCATACCCGTCTGTCTCCACCCCCTTCCTCTGCACACGACATGGCACAAACATACATCTTTTCATGCGGAAGCATTTTTCACATCTGTCTAGTCTTTTCAGAGAGATGACTTGAAAATATATTTCCCACAGACCCCTTTCTGGGCGGGATCCCATCCCTCCCCCAGAGGAGAACTCTTCTGAGGGGCATGGACCACGGCTCACCTTTCATGGCTGGGTCTCCACAGGCGTCCTTGTGACCGCGTAGCCCTCCTTTATTAATGAGCCGATCAACAAACCGAGGGCATGACAAACTTGGAGCCCAGCTTTTCATTCCCTCTTTCTGAATCCTGCTTGTGCGTCTCTTCAATGCAGAAAGCAGTTGTTGCTTTCAAAAGGCCGTGTATTTAAGCAGTCCTTCCCCTTGTCTCCATCTGGCCGGGCCGGTTTCCATTAAGAGGATCTTTGGATCGTGCCCCCTTTTTCTTTCTTAAAGTACTGGCCTCCCCGAGCTCACCCCTGCCTTTCCCATCCAGACGACGCGCCACATAAAGAGTGTTTGTCAAACCCGGGTGAACAGCTGTAGCATTCAAACATGACCCCGATGGCTCGGGCTTTTTGATTATTTAATCTGCTTGAAGTCCAGGGCACCAAAATAACACTGCCTTCTTAATCCGGCCGTGGCTCCTGAATTCTGTTGACTTATTAACCATGCTGTGTTAACCCTCATTGGGCTGGGGGATGCTGGGTGGGGACCGTCAACTGGGGGTCCTGTGGCAGAGGCCGCAGAATGTGTAATATGAGGACAAATTGGCCGGCTGGAGGCTGACACGGTCTGCACAGTCCACTTCTTTGGCCATCGGAGGCTTATTCAGCCAACATCCATGGGGATTAGCTGTGTTGACAGGGTCTTGGTGGCCTGAAATTCATAGCCATGGTTTCCTTTAGTGGACATCACAAGCTGCTTTCTGGGGCCACAAATGCTTCTCAGCTGCCTGCTTGCTTGTTCGCTCCTTACCCCACCCCCACGCCCGTCAAACTGACCTTTCGGTGAGTGTAACTTTAGAAATACTTCTCAATCTTTCATCCTTTCCCGATGCGAGGTCCTGGCCCTTCCCTCATTTTTCACATATAAAACAATAAAGCCGCCCCCATGAGCATCAGGCGTCAGTGAACTGTGACTGTTCTCTAATTGAAGCTGTTGGGAACTTTCCCACCGGGGACTGGAACCGTTTCTTTGAATGTGCAAATCCCCTGCCATTTGCTGAGGTGGGGTTTCGGTGCCTGACGCTGCCCTTCTACGACAGGCCAAAATGCTCCACATGCCCACGGTGACCATGTGTAAGGTAAAAGCCTTGCTCGTATGGACGCGGTGCGAACTGCGGTCCCTGGCCTCCAGCAGTTGAGTGTGGGCTCTGGAATCGGATAGATCTGGCTTTGAATTTCGGCTCCATCATGGCTCTGTCTCTGGGCAAGTGACTTGCCAATGCTGAGCCCCATCTATAATGTGGGGATAACGGTAGCCTTTACTCCACCAGACTGTGCTCAGGGTTAGATATGGCAAGACAAGTCTTGGCCCAGCACGTCTTCATACATGTTCACAATCAGCCATGAGCATGCCCTTCAGGACATGCGTGCTGCAGCATTTGAAGGTCAACCTTGACCTGAAAGCAGGAGGGAGGTCCTGAGGGAGGGCCGCACATGAAGCCTGGCCCCTCATGCTGCACTGCTGGTACAGGGGGAAGAGGTTCCTTGCAAATGGAAGTGGAAGAATTGGATTTTCAATAGCCTTTTGTACTTTGGGGACCCTTTCCTCCTTTGGCCAAGCCCCTTCCTACCCACAGAACCTGCTCCTTCCTGAAAGTCTGCTTTACCCAGCCTGCCATATTTTGTCCTTCTCTCCAACACTTTTTGAGCATCACAGATACAATGGGCAAAAGTGAGGTGTAGGTGACAAAGCAGGTCATGTGAATGGTTTCTTCCCTCCTTCCTATTTCTGTTTTCAGGTGCACGGAATTAAACAATCATTTCTTGATGACACATGACCATCAGTGACCCACATTCAGCATTCAGTCATCAATTCTTCATAACATAACAAACACCTGTGAACCTACTGCTCCCTCTAAGAACTAGAAAGTTACCAATAACTTGTATCTGCCTGTGTGCCTGTCTTTCCCAGGGGTCAGAAAACATTTTTTGTGAAGGCAATATGGTAAATATTTTAGACGTTGAGGGCCGTACAGTTTTTGTTGCAACTACTCAACTGTACAGTTGTAGTGTGAAAATAGCCAAGGGCAATACCTCAACCAGTGGTGTGTCTGTGCGCCAATAAATCTTTATTTACAGAGCAGGTGGAGGCTGGATCGGCCCGTGGACTGTGGTCTGCAAACCCTGTACTATCCTGTTCTCTGGCCACTGCCATCACTACTCCACCCGTCCGCCTGTCTGTCACCCACCCCCAACTCCCACCACCTAGCCAAATTATCCACTCTCCTGTCTCCTCATCCGTTACATGGGGGCATTGGGTAGGATGACTTTTAGGGCCCTCTTATACCCTCTTACTTCTAAAACCTTGTCATTCTGGCCAAAAAGCATAACAGGATTGAAAGGCACTGTACTTACTTGAGAGGGGCTTCAACAGAAAGAATTTGGAAGTCTCTTTTGGTTATAGTGGAGCAAGACCAACTGGGGTGCAGGTCTCTTAGTCCTGAAAAAGATGACTCTATGGCAGCATATTTGGGCGTGGGAGGCCAGGAAACCTGTAGGCAGGATCCTGTAGGCAGTTAAGGCCAGCTCTGGTTAGAGCCAGGTTGTGTGGCTAAGCGAAGAATCACACTTTTATGCTGCTTATGCCCTAAAGCTGTGTGACCTTGGGCAAATCCCAGGCTCTCTGAGCCTCAGCTTCCTATCTGTAGAACGTAGATAATACCTGCCTCACAGGAGGCAGGGAGGATCAAGTGATATTTGCAAAGTGCATGGCACAGGTCTTGTAGAGCAAATGATTAAAAGCCCCATCTCCTATAGCGGTGTGCAATTGTAGACCTTGAAGAGTCTGAGCTGGCTGCTCCCATCTTAAACACAAATGCCCAAGAAGCTCCACAGTGGATGGGTTCCTGGAAGCAGCTGCTTACAGCCCAAGGGGATTCTTTGGTTCTGTTTGACTCCTGCTGACTCTAACTGGCAGTTAAAAGATGGGCAGTGCACACATGGGCTGGAAGGCTCCCGGACATGTTGAAGGACTTTGGTTGCGAAAGCCGATTGATTTATTCCATCTGACCTCGGCCAAGAGAACAAAGGGAGGGTGTGTGAGATGCATGCTAATGTGGGCAGAGCCTTCTCTCTCCCTCCCTCCCTTGTGAGCCAAAGCCCAAAGGTGGCAAGACAACTATAAAGAGTAACCAAGGAGAGATGCTAAATGTCAGCTCAGGCCAAAGCCACTCCCTAGAAGAGAGGACTACACTGTGAGGGGCTCCTGGCACCACAACCTAGCAGGACCCCAGTTTCCCACGTGGGAACTGGCTTCCAATACACCCTCGGAGTAATATTGTGGTTATCATCACATTGAGGTTTCAAGAATTTCCCAGCTTCTAAGATGTACTCTTTTGACCATTTGAAGTCAGAATGTTTTCTAATATTTTAAGTAGATCTATTTACCATCTCACTTCCCTTGAATAAAAGAGAAAATCAACAGTTATTAACCCTTAAAATTGACAGTGTCTTGAAACCCAGCATGTAATAATTCTTTCTCCTAGGCCGTATTATACAGCTATTAAAAAAGAATGAGTTAGAACTAAACATACCCATCTGGGAGGATATTCATAATAAATTGTTAAGTGAAATAAAGCAATTTGAATAGCAAATATGTGCTATAATCTCATTTATATTGCAAAAAAAAAAAGTTACAGGAGGAATTAACCCTACAAATGTGCATTGATATGTCTGAAGATGGACTCAGTAGGGAAGGGCAGTCACCAAACTGATAATAATAATTACTTAGGGGAGGGAGGGTCTGATTTAAGAAAAAGAATAGAAAATTAACTTTTTCTGTTTATACTTCTGTGTATTCAACTTGCTACAACGAACATGTCTACTTAAGTAGCTGGTAGAGACACATTTCATTTATTGGAATATTTGAGAGGGCTTAGCCTCTAGTGACTAGCTGAGTTATATGTGTAAATATAGCAGGCCTAGAGTTTGTCTCCTCTCACTCCAAGAGGATCAGCCCCAAAGGTAACCTCTGTCTTTCTCTGTCAAGGTGTCTCTGCATGGGACAAAACCTTGTAACAAATATGAGCGTTTCTCTCACCATTAACATCTACGTTGGTAAAATCATGGTACAGTGCTCCTCCATCCCTGTTGGCAGGCTCCCTATCCAAAGCATGTGCTGTGGTGATCTGATGCCGGGGAAGGCAGCCAGGCCCGGTGACAGCTGCAGCTCTGGAGAGTGGGGAGGAGGCATTGGCACCACAAATCCGTGCAGAAGTTGCATTTGGTTATAGAGGAAAATTGGCTTGAGGAGGCATGTGGATAACAGTGAAAATATTTCGCTAGGAATTGTGGATGACAAAATAGCATACATGTATAAGGTTTATACAGAGCTATTTAAAGCTTCACTATTATCTTCCATTTTTCCTTCTTCCTTCCCTCCCTCCCTCTCTTCTTTCCTTCCTTTCTTCCTCTCTCTCTCTCCAGACCTCTCTCTTTGGACTTGTTTTAAGACATATAGGAAGAATACTAGGAATATATTTTGAAATGACAATCGTATCAATCATTTATTTAGTGCCTACTATGGGCCAGACATGGCTAAGGATTTGCATTAGTTAAAGCCACGCTAGCTATTGTCACAAATAAACCCCGAATCTCAGTAGTTTAACAGCTTATTTATTGCTCTTATCACAGTCTAGTTCAGGTTGAAGGGGGTTGGGCTCTGTGCAGTCATCCAGGGACCCAACTTCTTCTCTCTTGGGGCTGTGCCCTCCTCTTGGTTCTCAGAGCCCTCTCCATCGGCTGGCTGATGGGGGAAGAAAATGAAGATGAGGTATGGGCGGGGCCAGGGAAAGGGGCTGAACACTTCTGCTCACATTCCATTGGCCAGAATGAAGTCACATGACCATATCTAACAGCAAGGGAGGCTGGGGAATGCAGTCTAGCAGTGTGCCATGGAAGAAGAGGAGACGTAGCTGTTGGAGATCATTTGCAGTCTCTGCCTCCACATTTTGTTTGCTTTATCTTACTTAAAGGTAACAACCTCTCTAGTTTCTAAACTTCAAACAACCTCTTTTGTTTCTTCCCATAGTTTATACAATACCCTCATAGTATGTTTATTAAATAAATGTTGAATGAATGAATTAGGGTGTTACTATTACTTTTGATATAGGTTACAAAACTGAGGCACAGAGAAGTTAGGGAAAAGTTTACCACATGCGAATATCTGTGGAGTTTAATCTCCTTTTAGCAGGCTTCGAGTTGTCTGATAAAATTAGTGGATTAGTGGATCTCAAATAAAATCAGTAGAGTAATGGCTTTGAAATGTATGCCTCCAGCCTCCCTAAAGCTAAGGAAGACAGTGGCCAAAATGCTTGAGGCTGCTTTTCTGCATCCACATGTCCATAGGGCCCAGGACTGAACTAGGTTCTGTGGGGACTAGAAAAGACAAAGCATGCTGGCTCTTAACCCTCAAAGAGCCTACCAGTCTGTAGGGTGCTATTAAGCAATCTGTATTTATTATGTCAGAGTTGATGCTAATCTCATCACCTTGAACCCATTCCCCATGAGAAGACTGCACGTGATTTTGTTTGAATGAGGTAGGCTGTCCCTGACACTGTCCAACTCTCAGGGAACCAACTCTCAGAAGTCCTTGCTGGGGAACTTCAGATGGTGGCAGAGGTAGACCTGCATGGGTCCTCCCTGCACTGTCAGGTTTAGAGGAAATACAGACTCCCGGTTCCAATATCTTTCCAGCTTCAGCCTTCCAGCACTTGGTTTTCCCGCACATGGGAAGTATGTGAAGATAAAGATGCATTTCAGATAAGTATGATTAAAGGTAATTAGTGAGCTCATGTGGCTGGTAGAGTAAACATAGACAGATGCTGGTTGACATAAGTCTAATGAAAGAAACAAAAGGATCAAGAAACATGGCAGCTCAGGAAGCCTGGCCAAGGCCTCGCACTGACACGTTGTTTTACTTAGATCTTTTGATTGGCTACTTTTGTCCCTACCCCAAGAATATAAATTGGAATCAAATTCATGTTCATGTTTGATTGTTTACTCATGTTACACATAAAATGAGTGTTTTGTGCAGTTCTTCTTGGTGAAGTTTTATTTGCTTTTGTACTTTTATTACAACATGATAGTCCAGTTTCTGTAACAGATTACAATGTATGTTTCATATTTTTAAGTTATAGTTTAGTGCATGTATACTGTGATGCAATAAAGAGTCTATTTTGCTTTTTTTCTCTTTGAGGTTTGCTGTCTATTAGTTCTTTGGTACACATAGCTTGAAAATGTTCTGGAAAACACAATTGTCTTAAGCAAGACTTAGGTTGTAACCTACCAATTATACATCCTAAACTTTAGGAATCCCTTTTGTGGATCCAGCTTCATCTGTCCTACCATTTCATTTTAGAATAGTGTCCCTGCTATACACATGGCGTCTGGAGTGAAACCGTCTAGGCTCAAATGCTGCCTCCAACATTTACTGGCTGTGTGACCTTGGATGAGTTATTTAACCTTTCTGATTTTCCATTTCATCATCTGTGCAAAGAAACCCAGTTCACAGATTTGTGGGCAGGGTTAAACAATTTCTTAAACTGTAAGAATCTTAGCAAAAATAAGATGCCATGGCACATAGCAATATATATTAGCTAGTATCCTCTCTAGTATTGTGTCTGTATGACATGCAGCAACTGGACATTTAGACTGTACCTGCTTGAACTAGTCTGTTTGGAACAAAAACAAGTGATTTTAATGCAAAGGAGCGTCTTGCCTGTGGATAGAGTGCACCATCTTTTCGGATTATAAAGCACGTGTTTAAGTGTGTTTGCCTAGAATCAAAGGCAATCTCAGTGAATTTGTGCTCTGCATATCTCTTATTGTCATCAAAATAGCTCCACAAAGGACGTTTTCTTGTTAGTGTCACAGGACTACAATCTTCATGTGGGACGTTTATTAGTAAAATAAAGACCCTGCCTTGACTTTGCTGCAGCCTTGTTGGATCTGTAATGGATGGCTTCCCATTCTGGAGCAATAGTGATGGTCTCATCCTTTTGTTTAATTCAAGAATCCGATGTTGGATCACCTACTATGTGCCTGTGCTGTTATATTTCAAGGTTTCCCCACGGCTCTCTCCTCCAGTCAGTCCCTGGTAGGAGGCCCTTTTCCCCATGCTTGCATAATTAGGGAGAGCATGTAGTCATCTCCCCGGGGCCGCTTAGCTTTCATCATGAAGCATGACTATCAGAGTTTCGAGGCTGATAGGAATGGAAACATTTGTGTTCAACAAGCAGGCTCCTTCATGTGTTGTCAACATTTCGTTTGTGATTCTAATGAGGACTGAGGAGAAAATAAACTCAATGTACTGTTCTCTCTGCTAGAGCTAATGTTTATAAGTTCCTCTCCATGGCCTCGAGGTGCTCCTACAATGAGGGCATTTGGAAATGCAGCTTGCACGGGGCTTCTGCGTGTGTGATGAGGAGCGAAAATGGTTAGATCCGCTGAGACATTCCTGCGGGCGAGCAGGGTGGGCAGTGACTTCTCAGAGACTGCAGTTTCCCCACTTACTGGTGCTTTCGATTTCTCCTGAAGGTGGAAACACCTTTATATAAAAATAAGGTATACTACAGGAACTCTCATTCTGGACCCCTTCATTGTGTATTCTTTCTTTATTAAAGAAGCATCTATTGAGTTCTCCTTATCTGAAAAGCTCTGTGTTTGGGGATATTATGGGCACCAAAATAAGACACAACTGTATAAATGGACCTACAGTCCAGATGGCCACTACAGTCTAGAAAGGAGACAGACATGCATCACACGGCCATACAAATACAGTCGTGCCTTAGTGTATGAGGGACACTGGTTCCAGGACCCCCACATGTACCAAAACCCATGCATACTCAAGTCCTGCCGTTGACCCTGCAGAACCTGCATGTAGACAAGGTTGGTCTTCTGTCAGTGTGGGTTTTACATCCTGTGAATATTATATTTTTAATCTGGGTATAAGTGGACCCATGAAGCTCAAACCCATGTTGTTCAAGGGTCAACTGTACATGAAAATGTACAGCCATGAAAAGTGCTATGAAGAAGAGGTACATGATGCTATAGGAGAATACAATCTAGGAATTTGATTTGGAAAGTTGGGGCAGACATCCCTGTGGATATTATAAACAGGCTGGAATCTGTAGTACAAGTTATAATTTACTGCAGGGAGGGGAAGGGACAAGGCCCATTCCAGGTAAAGACATGCCACGTGTTAGGCTGAGAGGCCAGAGAGAGGGCACAGTGCCCTAGGGGCTGCTGGAAGGCCAGTGTGATCATAGCCCAGAGGGTGAAGGAAGAGTGTGGGCAAGCAGGTGCTGGAGAAGAGGTGAAGAGGCTGATTGCTGAGTCTCCCAACCCATCTTCCACGGTAACTTTATCATTAATATTGAAAAGCTTTGTCACGCATGCATGCACACGCACACACACATGCTTTTACACAAATGCTGCTGTCTGGTGTTGGGTCAGGCTCGGAGCCCAGCAGCATACCTTACAACGTACTTTGGGAGGTGCTGTCACTTCACAGGTGGCATCCGTTGGCAGCTCCATCATCTCACCATAGCTAGAGAGATACATCTTGCTGTGCACTTCTTGGAGGAGGTTAGAGAGGATGGCGGTTTTGCAAGTATTATGAAATCTCAGTACATGTTTATCAGATCCTGAGCTCTTACATAGTTTGCAGTTGTGGGCAAATCTGTTCTGCATGTGCATGAGGGGCAACAGACAGAGGAGTTGCAGCCTCACCACACAAGTGCCTGAGTCCAGACTCTGAGGCTACATGGTGGGACAGAAGTTTTCCTCCTGTGAGTTTGTGTATATGTTAGTTGGATGAGATACCCCACAGCCCAGGGGTGGCAAATGAGTGTTTCTGTCCCACAGATACCTCTCTCAGCAGCCCATGGGGCCAGCCATGGCCTCAGAATCCTTTCCAGTCCATTGCTTGAAACAGACAACATTAGGTAACCAACTGGTGGCACCATGCTTACATAATCCCAGTTGTTGTTCCTGTAGTAGATCCTTGCCATTTGCAAATCTGAGTAACCTGAATGCCCCTAAAGTCTATCATGCAAAGAGCCAAGTGCCATTTTGCTGATGGGAGGATTTGAATCATGCCCCAGGAAGCTACTGACCAAGCCCATTCACCTACGTCTACCCTTACCCCCAGCTTCTACATCTTGATGAAAACTCGATGTCTTCTTCTCCTCATGAACACAGTCATTGTTCTACAGTGACAAAAATAATTCTTTATTTTTAAAGACGACCTCCAAGCAAGAGACAAAATTTTAGAGCATGTTAAAAAAAGAGGTTAAGCTGTGATCTGTGCATTTGCATGGAAAACTTATGGCTCGCACTAGAAATTTGATTCCAGAAACATCAGAGATGGCATAGGCATTCTGTGTCTTTGAATTTGGGCATGTGGATGTTCCGTGTTAGTTTGCCAGGAGTGGCAGGTTAGCCATGAGCCTCATGTATGCTATCCCACTAAAGCTATCCTGGAAGAGTATGTCTAAGAAAATGAAGTGCCCAGTCCAGAGGAAGTTGTTCTGAAA
Source organism: Indri indri (assembly GCA_004363605.1). Taxonomy (NCBI): domain Eukaryota; kingdom Metazoa; phylum Chordata; class Mammalia; order Primates; family Indriidae; genus Indri; species Indri indri. The sequence continues at coordinate 67,460 of RJWJ010004410.1, forward strand.
GGGTAACACACACTGCACAGCCAACTGGGACAAAGAGGAAACTGTGATGCCAGCTCTCCACTTGGGGTGATGAGGCACCGTTGATTAGCAGCTTACTCTTTGTTTAGCTTTTCCTCTGTCTAGAAATCCAGTTTGACGCGGTGCCTCCCTAAAGTCTCAGGGCTGAGTCACCACATCTAAAACTTGTAGAGCCCTCAGACGGTCTCAGACGTGGGGTGCTCTACCTGGAAATGATCATGTCATTCCTCCACAATTCCACAGGAGGAACTATTATCTTCTACATCTTATGAAAGAAAACATGGAGACTTGTGAGGTTGACTCACTTGCCCAAGATCACAGTTTGTAAGTGGTAGAGCTGGGACTTGAACCCTTGTCTGCCTGACTTCAAAGAAGCCTTTGAACTACTATACAGTTTTATCTCATCTTGTTCTTCCCAGTCCCTTCCCCGTGCATCTGGGGAAAAACAAAAGAAGGACCCTAAAAGAAACTTTAGCCCAGACAAAGCAGACTTAGGGAAAATAATCCAAACATCCCTGCCCAGGAAGATACCCACTCTTACAGGTTTCCACTGCCCATTGCTTCTGGGAGCCCAGGGCCACAGGGAGACTGGGACAGCCTGCTGTCTGCTTGCTGTGGCCATGATTGGGGAAGCATTCTGGGGCTGGAGGTAGGGAAGGCAGGGCATTCTGTGCAGAGAGTTAGCACTAATCTGGCCCGTCCCCCAGGACAGAGCTATCAGTCAGATCTGGGACACATTTGTCATGGCTGCTCCCCTGTTCAGAAGCTGCCCCCTCAGGCCCACCCTCTCTTCGTCGCTGGGCAGGAAGGAGAGAATTCCCTTTGATCTGCAGACCAGTAGGAGGAGAAGCACGGCATTTCGTGGGCCTGCTCCTGCCCTCCGCACAGGCGATTGTTTGGACAACCACACGAACGAGCCCCTGGGCCAGACTTGCATCAGAGCATCCAGACGCTTAAGACAGACCATGCCCTGGAAGAAAGTAGAAATGGAATGGCCACTTCCTTCTCATGGAGGAATTCTAGGTCATAATGTGGGGGAAAGGATGCCGCTAGGACTCAGATCCGTGCAGATAAGCCTCTCAAAAAGAGGGGTGGAAGATGAGAGGGTAGGGCTGAACTCATAGCCTTCCCACTGGATGGCACAAACTTCCGTGGTCGGGAAAGAACCACAGTCACCACGTAGGTGTCCAGTCTCCATCCACAACCCCTTGCCCCCACTAACAGGCATTTGCCTGGAAGCAGATTAGCTCACTTTTGAGATACCCATTTAGTTTAAAAAGTAAGACAGGTAGCTCTTGGAAGATTATGACTGTTTCCTACTTATCCTCCTTGAGAAATGAAGGTTTTTGAGTCAAGTAATTCTGAATAGGGAATGTGTGTGTCTTTTAGAAATATATTCGGCTTCCCTGTAGTATAGTGTACTTTGATGTATTAAAATACAGCTCGCCCCACTCAAATTACTGCCTCGGTGCCTAATGCTGTAAAATTAAACTATTCCTTGCCGATATTATATTAAGCTCCTCCAGCATTTCAGACACAGACATCTCACAGAGCTTCAGGCCGTATGTTTTATATGCTGTCAGGGCGAACTCTGACATCAGTCTGTAAACCCCGCTTCCCCCTTGTCTTTATACAGTGCAGCATTTTCAAAAACTTTGCTGCAGGCTCCTCCCACAATGTCACTATTGAAAGTAAACGTCTCTGGTTTTGTGGGTATGAATGCCTAAAAACACCAAAAACAAACCAAAAAAAGATTGTTTTATGAAGAGTCCTTGTTGCCTGGACATCACTTTTGCATTTATTCTATGCTTGATATTATTAAGGGTTTGTGTGTGTGTGTGTGTGTGTGTGTGGAGGAAGGGGGCTTTTTTTTTTGGCGGAATTTTTCCATATGCAAAAAAGGGCATACGTTTATGCACAATGAGTTCCCCTCTCTAGCAGGGAGCCAAAGATATCTGTATGTTTGCATTTTGAAAAATAAATGGATATAGCCATAAAGGCCGATCCTCTTAACAAGACTAACTTTGTCATTTAATAAGGGAGATTATTTCATAGATTTAAAACCAGTTAACACATTTAAAACTTGATAAGACAAGGCAATCCTGGTATGTTTCCTGTTCTCTAGTGATTAAAGCAAACCAAGCACTGGTCAAGGGGAGGTTTTCCATGGTACGAGTAATGCCGTGAATGTTTCTCCTGGTAATGCAATTAGGAAATATTGGCCCCAGCTAATGTAACTTAAACAAAACATGTTGTCCTCGTCAAACTTGTTCAAGTTGTTAAACAGGCAAAGCCTTGTCCGAAAAGTTAAAAAACAGGGGCATATAGTGTTTCCATGGAAACTCTGTTAAAATACTGATTTGTGGATATGATCATAATCAGCCCCATAATCTAATATGACTGAATTAAATGAAAAAGAATCTCAGTTATGAAGTAAGCCCCCTGTGTGAGAGTATTCTTACACATGCAGAAAACATATGGGTCTGATGGACACTATTTTCAAACTACTTATTGGCGCAGGATAGAGCTTTAAAATTCCAAGTTTTGTCTGTTCCCCCACCCCCCTTCACTGTTCATCATTTTTATAATACTGGGATTATGTGGGTGAGTAGTAAATAAAGTCTTGACAACATTCGGGTTTTTTAATATCTATCATTGCTCCCTACACAACACCCCATATTGTTTTCATTGTCTTTTGTGACAAGATAACCTATAATATTTAACGGTTTGTGGGACTTTACAAGTTTAAGTTTTATTAAAGTAATAGTTTCTTCTTGCTAATAGGATCTTGTAGAATTCTAACCACAAGGTTTCAGATGGATGCCTTTGACCTCTAGAGGAAAGGATATTAAGCTAAAGGTTGGGGCAAGTGTCCCTAGGACCTGGGGCAGAGGCTTCAGGGATGTGCATTGGCCTCTTCCCTGCTACACAGTTCTGCAGCTTGGTTTGCACCTGTCTAGGCTGTAGTAAAAATGGAAACTGCTCACCATGGGGTAAACTTCAGCCTGATGAAATGGCAAAGACAGCTGTCTTTCAGCAAACCTACTTGATTTATTCGGAAATCATTTCACCCACCCAGAGATGATCACAGGTTGGATCAGTCTCCTTCTTGCAAAAATGCATCCTCAATCATGACGAACTTCAGATAGGGTTTACCAAGTGATTATTGGCCAGAGCCCAACAATCATTTGTACCTGAGCCATGGCATCCCAGAGCACCTGTAGAATGACTTCTGTGACAGGGAAGTTGTGTCCCTACACCTCTACACGATGTGTTGATACTTTTCATGGCAGCCTGTGGTCCCCTGAAGGGCCCAGCATGGCTGAGGCTTACCTTCTGGACACAGGGAGTCAGACAGAGCTCAACGATTCAGACTCTGACCCCAGCAGCAGGGACTGACTTCTCCCCAAACTTCTCCCATCCACATCCCACAGTGGCCACAGCTTCCGGGAGTGCATGCACACCTGATTTGGGCACAGGGAGGAAGAAGCAAAGAGAAAAATAGGCTCAGGCCTGAATCTTGTTGCCAAGGGCTTGAATCTGTAGATTATTTGCTCCTCTTAACACCTTACTTCTAATTAACTTGGTTTTGTAGCAAAGTGATATATGAATGCAGTTTTTAAAAATTAAATAGTGCTAAAGAAGCTTACCAAGAGAAAAAGCAGACCCTGACCCACCACTCCCAAGCCCTAATCTCACTTCCTAGAGGCAAAGGCTTCCAGCTCTCTTAGCATCTCTATTTTTCATTGGCGAGTTAATATTGCTTCGTTTTAGTTAATTTTAGACATTATTTATTTACTCCTTTAAAACGTGGCGCTTTGGACTTTTTACACCAGCCCTTCCTGCCCTCCCTCTATTCCACAAACACAGCTATATGCCTATTTCATAGTTTTTTATTAATTAGACAGTGATTATATTATTAGGACAATGTAGGTATATTCCCTGCTGTGTCAATAGTGTGCTCTTACGTATTTTGTTTTCCGTGATGTTTTTCCTTGGATTGAAAAGCCCTCTTGTCTTTTTATTCACTTAGTTTTCCTTCTATCTGTCACTAATTTTTCTCCCATCTGTTTCATCAGCTGTCTCAAATGTCTATTATTACTATTTTCTAAATGTTCAGTATTTCTGCCTATTTCATCATTCTTTTGAGCACTCCCTCCCCACACCCTGTGTTGGCCCGTTTCAGTCTGGACTAGTGGCTCGCTAAGCCTGCTAGGCAGCTGGGCTCCTAACACTTCTCTTCCCCATTTTCCTCTATCACATGCCTCTTTCTCCTGACCCCCATGCCTTCCTTTTTCCTGACTTAATTTCTCATTTTGCTGATGAACATTCTTCAGAGTTTTCTAAGAAAGGGAGGTAAAATTTCTTCAGTCCTTGTAGCTCCAGAAATGTCTTGATTCCGCTCCTTTACTTGATAATCATTTGGCTGGGCATTAAATTCCAGGCTGGACATCATTTTCCCTCAGAATTTTGGAGGCATTGCTGCATTTTCTTTTGACTTCCCAGTGCTTTTCAAAAAGTCTGATGTCATTCTATTTCCAGATCCTTTGATATGACCAGGTTTGCCCAGCCTCCACCCTGGGAGCTTTCGGGATGTACTCTCTGTTCCTAGTGTTTTTAAATTCCAAGGTACCATGGGTCCTCATCATTTATTGTGTGGAGGATTTTTCAAGCTCTTTTGATTTAGAAGTGTATATCCTTCAGTTCGAGCACATGTTCTTGTGTTATTTTTCCACATCTTTTTATTTTATTATCTGTGAGATTTCCTTTTTCCAACACGTGTCTTTCTACTCTTAAATTGGTTCGTTTTGGCTATTTTATTTTAAGTTTCCAAGAGTTATTTTTTACATCAGCCTGTTCTTGTTTCAAAGATACAATAACTTCTTTTATCTCTCTGAGTATATTGACTATAATTAGAGTTGTTTTGTGTGTGTGTATGCTATCTGTGATGTTGACACTAACTCATTTATTTTTCTGATAGTTTTTCTTTGTTTTTCATGTTGAAGGCTCTCCACAAATATGTGTAGCCCAGTTCTCATTGAAGAGTGAGGCACTGAAATGCTAATTGAAAGTTTCCCCACAGATAGGCTTTATCGTTGGGTAAATCAATGGGGACCCAGCCAAATTGGAGGATGGGGGAAATTACAGTAACTCTAGGGCTTGTTTTGGGGGTATAAGCTTGTTTGTCAGCATCTGGGAGCTGGGCTGGGAAAGGAAGCCTAGGGATTCTCATTTTTCAGCATGCAAGTTTCCATTTTCCCTGTTCAAACCCTCACCTACCTCATCTGGACATTTGCATTTTTCAAATACCATTTTAAGATGATATCTGTGGCGTGTGCAGCAGAATACATGGTATTGGTAGCTGCTAGCACTATGCCTTCTCACATGTCTGTGGTGGTGATTGGAATTGCCAGGGGATCTGGCTCTCTGAGCATTATTCTGTAGTGTCTCGGCCTTGAAACTGGCCAAGTAGGACCGGTTGTCCATGTCTTCAAATGCCATCTCTTTTTTGACCTCTCTGTCCTGTACCCAGCTAAGGCACATATCTCTCTCTCTCTCAGGTGCCTGTGAATGTCTCCAGAGCAAGAACAATGTCTTTTGGGTGTACAGTGATAGGGAACAGAGTCTTTGAGGAGGCCTGGTATCCATTCCGTGCTCTCTCACTTATCAACACCGTAACTGGGGGCAAGTAATTGAACACCCCCAACTTTAGTGCCACTGACTCTCAGTCAGTCCGGTGGAATCTCAAGCTTGTCCAGTGCAGTCACCTCCCACCCATCCCCAAATGCAGGTGTGAGATGCTTCCCTATCACTACTCCATTAGGTATCTAGGGCCACACTTCCCTTTTCTCAAGATTATAGGTGTCTTGAGGCATTGTAAGGATATAGGGTATCAGACAGGGACCAGGCAGGGTTTGCAGCATGTAGAGAAGTGGCTTCTGCTGGGCAGTCAGTGGGTAACGCAGAAGAGTTGGGGTAATGCCATGGTGCTGATAGGGTGGTGGGTGGAGGATGGCCCTCCTTGTTGGAATGAAGGAGCGGGCCTGCCCCAGCTCCTGCTCCTCGCAAGGGTCCTTTACTGCACTTACCCAAACAGCAGAAAAATTTGTCCCTTGCCTCATTATCACATTCCCTTGATTCTAAGATGCCATAAACAGAAGTCGGGACTTCTAAAGAAATATAAAACAGCATGCGTTAATGTACCTGTAACCGAACGCCTCTCAGTTCTACAACTCCCACCTCAGGGTCTTAGCCTCGAGTGTTCTTTCCCTTCACCCCACTTTGCCTGTGAATGCTTACCCCACCCCCAGCTTCAGGCTGCAGATTAAAACCATTTCTCCCGTGAACCCCGGGACTTGGCCAGGTGCCCCGTCTTAGACTCCCATATCATTCTGCCCATCCTCGCAAGCCACTCACATGGTCATCGGTTGCATAATATCTGTGTGCCTTAAGAGATTTTAAGTCCTGGGAACACATGAGCTGTCACATCCTTCACTGTGTCCCCCAGCGCAGAAGGTCCTCGATTAGTATTTGTTGGATGAGGAGAGTATAGAGCGGAGAAAGTGAAAGGGAGAAGCGATGTCAGGGCTATCGCCAGCAGGAAAGAAGATAAAGCCTCTTAGAAATAACCCTACCAATGGATAAGAAAAATTAAAAGTTTGATTTAACAAAGAAGAGCAGATTTACTTGCACCAATGCCTTATTCTGGAATGCCGGATGATGACAGACCACATACCTTCATTGGAACTAGCTCTAAACCTGGAAGGGGGGTAATGTTTTGCCCGACCTTGGAAAAGTACATTGCTTTGCTCTTCTCTACTAGATGAAAAGAATCCAATCTTTTCTTAAACACTTGAAACCAAAGAAGAAATAAAAGGTAATAAATGTAACTCTGGAAGTAGATGTGGTTTATTTAAAAACTGAGATTACTCTTAAGGCATGGAGCTGTAGTTTGAATGATCGTTATCTGTAATTGTAATACTGTGTTGATAAAAAATAGTTAAGCATTGTGAAAAATTAATCTGCCTGTGACCATAGTGCATTTAAGATGATTAGAGCTACCTGGAGAGCCTTAGGCAGGCAATCGGCAGCTTTTTGCTGTTGACTGCTATTAAGCGGCAACAATTTAAGGATTTAGATGCTTTGTTATAGGAGCAGTTGGTGAGAGAGAGAGAGAGAGAGAGGAGTGAGACAGTTGTAAGGACTTTGTGTATCTAAGAACATGTTGCCGGGGTGGGGGTGGGGGGGAAGGAAATTGCAGACTCTGGCTGGCAGAAGGGTCATCTTTAATCTTTTCTGAAACCCCATCAGGAAAGTGATCTTTCATTCTAGGAAAATACCATAATACCAAAAATAACAATTATTGAGCTCTTACTGTGTACCAGACATTCTCCTCAGTCTCATTTTGTCATCACAACTTTTAAGACTGAGCAGAGGTGGGTAAAGTCACTTGCCTAAATTCCTTCCACAGCTGGTAAGTGGGAGTACTGCATTCTCGGCCTGAGCTCTCCGTTAATTACTCTATGCTGCCTCTCAACTTTTTCAGTAGAATAAGGACCGAGAAAAAAAAAAAAAGGATGGCATAATCTTGCAAGCGGTACGAATGCAAACCTAAGAGACACAGAAAACAAGGAGCACAAGAGGCTGTAGCTAGGACTTGCCGAGCAGGGAGAAGGGGAAGGAAGGAGTCCAGGATTCCAGCTGGGATGCCAATGCAGGGTTGGACTTTGCAGGCATCACTGGGACATTCTCCATAGACATATGCTGCTGTGTCTATGTGATAGCAGCACAGACCCACAGCATGCCGAGCGCAGGCTTTGTTAGAGACGCTTGGCATGAGTTAGGGAAGGACGGCATCGCACGAGGATCTGCCTTCCTGCCAGTGCTGTTCTCAGCTATTGTATTTGACTGTCTGCAAGGAGGTGCTAATGTGATAAATCTCTACACATGAAGATAAGTTGCCCATCTTCTATCAGGAGGGGCCACCAACCTAGGCTACATACAGTTGCATCTGCCAGGATGCCAGCTATTGCAGGCAACATAAGCCAAAGTCAAGTTGGCTTAAGTGAAATCAGTAAATTAAAGGAAGTTAATTATGTGATTGCTTGGAATGGGTGGAAATTCATTGTCTCATGTAACTAAAAAGTTCAGAGCTATATCTGACTTCAGGTACAGTTAGATCCAGGGCTCAGCTGATGTCACCAAGGTTCTCAGCCTACTGTTTTGTCTTTGTGTTCGTCCTATTCTCAAGCTAACCTTCTTCACCCAATGCCTCCAGCATTCATCTGACCAATTTGGCAAACTCAGTGGAAAGAAATCCTCTCTTTCCTAAAAGTTTAAGTTCAAAGTCCTGGGACTTGTTCTCATTGGCATAGCTTAGGTCAGTGCCCATCACTATGGCAGAGGAGAGGAGGACATATCCCTGTGCTCAGGGGGTGGAGGGTTAACCCTACATGAACCACATGGACTGAAATTGGAGGCAAGACAGCTCCCTAAAGGAAATGGTGTGAGTATGGGTAAGTGGGGAGGGGCTCTGCTACCCAAAAGAGGGGATGTGCATGCCCAGCTTTCAAAAGTAACAGTTGTCCATTATTCCAGCCCAGCTGGAGTTAGAATTGGTCTGAATCATCTCAGGGAAGTTGCTAAACTCTTCAGACCTCTGATTATTGGCTCGTGAAATAAGCAGATTGGGTTGAATGGTCCACTCCACT